>PVJH01025050.1:0-32142 GCA_004026705.1 Nesogale talazaci
AAACTGAGGTCAGTACATTGTGGGGCTTGATTCAGACTGCAGTTTTAATAAGAAGTACCCTTAACCAGAATGCATGTTCATGGACTAGATGAGAATGGTGCCTCCTGCAGCTGTATAGAGTTCTGAGGTTAAGTTCATAGTAGCCTGGAGACATTTCTGCATCGATATTCACCAGGCTTTAAAAATAAGACAAAAAGTGATTAAAAATTACCTGGTGGTAAGCGGACTTTGGGATACTTTCCTCTGATAAATAATTTTAGGACATTTGAACTTAGCAAGAAACTGTGATTTGGTTATAAAATCAATTTTTAATCTTAGTAAATGCTACTTAACTCCAGGGAAAATCTAAATATTCCTGCCAGCCCATATATAACATTCACTTAGGCTCACTAAGCATATCTATTATAGTCATATATATCTTTTAGAACAGATGAAGCTTATGTATTTCTTTAAAGGGACTGATAGTAAATATTTCCAGCCTTGCAGGCCACATATGGTCTTTCTCACATACTCTTTTTATTCTTTCCCAATGCTTACAAATATTTAAATTTCTGGTAAGGAAAGAGTACATAATATAGGAGCCATGACAGTGTAGAGGGTTCTACAGTAGACTGCTAACCACAAGGTTGGCAGTTCAGGACCACCAGCTGCTCCATGGAGGGAGATGAGTTGTTGACTCCCATGAAGAGCTGTAGTCTGAGAAACCCACAGGGGCAATTAGATTCTGTCCTACAGGGTCAATATGGGTCAGAATGGACTTGATGACCTTGAGGTTTTGTTCTGTTTTGTTTGGGGAGGATGTATTGTTGATACCATGTACAAAGTATATAGCTTTTATGTATTAATTCATTAAATCTTCACAACAACTCATGGTGATGGGTACTATTATTTCTTTCTTTCTGAGTAGGACATCAAGTATAGAGGGGCTAAATAACTTAAATGACTTGCTCAAGTTTACATAATGATTTGCTCCTAAAATGATATCTTACATACATTTGTGGGTGAAAATCAGGGCAAACTGAATAAAGAGAATATGTGTTACTAAGTAAGTTAAACAGTCTCTTCCTTTGCCATTTTCTTTCTACCACAGAAAGCAACTGCAGATATGTGTGCTTTTTCACTACATTTTTTAATGATAAACTGATATGAAAATATGTTAAATAGCATGCCAGGAATACCTTCACTGTGCACAAAATGGACAAACTACAAATCATTGTTTAAATTCCATGTTATCTACTAATCTTCTCAGAAGAATCTCAAAGATGTTATTGTTTAAGTCACGTAGCTCTTCTGAATAATCTTTTCTTTCTAACCATTTAGCCATCCAAACTCTGGATTTTTCCATTTCATGTTCAGAGGAAGCTCAATTTTAAGATCTTTTTAAATCAGCATGCCTGTCAGCTTCCTTTTTAACCTTTACTTTGCCATTGTTCTCTGGGACTGCTAGTTATTTGGCCTAAAAGTGTAAGATGTTATCCTTTTTCTTCTTTAATGCTGCATTTTCCTCTTTACGAAGATGTGTATTTCCTCTAGGATCAAAAATTGAGGGTTGTTTTTCTAAAAGGAGTAATTTTTACACTGACCTTTTTCTTCTTTTAATTGATGTTTTCCTACCAGACAATGGTAGGGGGCTGGTGGTGGGGGTTATTTATTTGGGGACTCCTGGATTATGGTGCTGTTGTGAAATACAGATGCATCATGAACATGCTCTTTATGCCTTCAGATGGGGGTCAACAAAGGGGAAGAAGAAGAAGAAGAAGAAGTAGGACAGCGGAGTGCGAACATAGTACTGAAAACATTCTCAACACATCAAAAACAAGACAGAACTTAGAAGCAAGTATCAGAGGTTCCTTCAAATTGTAGTATGCAACTGTGGCAGTCATGTACTTATGTTAATTTCATGATTGAGATACAGGGTTGGAGTCTAGTCTGTTAATCTGGAGATAGCCATTGAGTAGCCAGTGAGACCTCCATGTGGGCATGGCTTTCTTCTGAGACTTCTGGGAAATCTTGTGATATTTCCCTCATGGATTTGAGAAGCCATCTCCCCAGTTGTTGGGAGTTAGTCTCAGAGACAATGAATTACAGACAAGCAAGATGGCAGTGTCTGAGCTGCTGTAGGAGCCGGAGGAGTAACCACATGGCCTTGCCCTGATGAAACCAGACCTCTGAATCTGGAGAAGCCATGGGGAGACCCCTGACAGCGATGAGTTGCTTCTACCACCACTGGACACTGTTGACGAACCCTGAGTCCTGGAAGCGAGGAGCCATCGGGAGACCCCTGCCAGCGCCAGGATTCTGCACCCAATGACCTGTGACTTTGTGAGTCAGAAGGAGACATTATAGACTGATACTGGGAAAATGGGCTAATATCGGACTTATGACTTTGAACTGGACTGGGTTGGGATGCTTCCTTAGTGTCCTGTTCCTCTTACATATAAACCATACCCTTATATCTATATGCAAGTCTATGTATTTGTTTCTCTAGTCTACCCAGACTTACACAGAAGCTGTGCTTCTCACTCTATAAATTCAAGTTCGTAAAAATGCCCTTTATTAATTTCCTTCAAATCACCATATGTGTCAGAATAGAACAGTTCTTTATGGGGTTTTCATTGACTAATTTTAAAAATTGTAGACTTTTCTTGTGAGATCTGTAGGTGGGCTCTATGGTAGAGTGCAATCTCTTCATATGACTCTTCTACCCAAGTCTCTGAGAACCCCATCAAATAAGTGGGTAAAACTATGCAAACAGAGCTTGCGCAACACAAATAGAAAGGAGTGGGTCTTTTTCCTTATCACCCCCTGACTGTAAGGATAAGCCACGTTTGCAGCTGAAGCAGAGAGAGAAACCCTGAGGACTTGGAGTAGCAAGTTCAAGATCCCTGTCTGAAGTGACTGAGGCTGGCCTCTATGACCAGAGTCATCAGAGACATGGCACAAAGACTCAGAGGAGCAGTACTGAGACTGTGGGGTACCTGCTCTTTAGCTGGTCCAAGACTATGGAACTGTGGGACAAAGTCACAGGTGGGCTGCCATCCTGGTTCAAGGAGGCAAAGGCTAAGCATCCATGTAGCTGAGTGACTAAAAACCAAAGAGCAACTTAGCTACCACATGGCTGAGAAGCTAAGAAACACACACACACACACACACACACACAGATTTGGCTGCTGACGGAGGAGCTCAATGACTGGGTTCTTAATGTTTGCTGAGTCAGCCTTATGTTAGTCTGTGAAGTTCCCTAATGAAGCCTTTCAAAAGAGAGCATTGTCTGTGAGTTCTGGATAAGCACCGCAACAGACTATTGAACCCAGAGCAGATGTAGAGGGGCCTGGGAGGAGCAGTTGGTGTCAGAATAGGTAGGAAAGATGAAGTAATGAGGGTATGTCTGACTCTTGCTCCATGGCAATAGGGTAGCCATATAAGGTCAGCAATGACCCCTTCCCTTGTCTGTGATGTCAGACCCCTATTCCAACAGTCAGTAGCCCAGCAGGTTGGCCTTATGCAGCATGCAGATGCTATTAGTTTCCTAAGGTCACCACCACAACATATCACCAACTAGATAACCTATCAGAGCAGGCCTTAGTGTCTGTGCTGGAGGCTCATATTCTAAATTCAAGATGTGGTTGTTAGTGTTATTGTTGGTTCTGGCTCAGAGAGACCCTATGCACAACAAAATCACAAAATCAAACACTTCCTGGTCCTGTGCCCTGGGTTATCTGCACATCTGGAATCACCATCATCAGAAACAACTCCAAGGCAACAAAGGTTGTTTTTTTTTTTTCCTTTTTGCTGTGGATCTTTTGTTTCTCTTATCTTCTACTGCATAGAACACCCTTCTTATGACACCCTGCTTTTCCTGTATGACCTCATGCTAATTTAATTAATAGAAACTTGAAAAAAGAGCCAACTTCACAGGTATAAGGGGTGAAGACTACAAGGTACACCGTTTTTGGAGGACACCTTTGAATCTAAAATATGTCCAAGACCAGACCACAGACCACTGAATTTTAGGACATCGGAGTAACAGAATGTTTCCTTCCGTATCAGTGTGATACACATTCAAGAGGAGGGACCACAGCTCAGAGAAAGTTGCTGCTGTGGCTAGTTGCTCTAGAATGCATTTCAATCCATGGCTACATCATGTGTGATTTTGTTCTGGGTCTTAGATGCCTGATACCTGATCCCATCGACACTCAGGATCACACAGGCTGGTGTGCTTCTTCCATGTGGGCTTTTATGTTTCTCAGCTCAATGGCTGCTTGTTTATCTTCAAGTTTTTAGGACCCAAACACTGTATCTTTTGCGAGCTGGGCACCATCAGTTTTTTTTCACCAAATTTGCTTATGGTCCCATTTTGCCTTCAGCAATTGTGTCAGCAAGGTGAGCATCACAGAATGCCGGATTGTTAGAACAAAGTGTTCCTGTGTTGAGGGAGTACTTGAGTCAAGACCCAATGTCCATCTGCCACCTCAATTCTTAGCATATAGATATGGGTACATAATTCGATTCCCCTCTCATTGTATATATAATATTATACACATATATTTACATATGTACATGCCTGTACTTAGACCTGTATAAATGTCCTTTACCTCCTGGTCCTTTCCTCTATTGCCTTTTACTTTCCTCTTGTCGCACCATCATGTTCGGCCTTCATTTGGGTTTTGTAATTCCTCACTGCTACATTGTTCTTGATTAAGTCCCACTAGGCATCCTGTGACCTTCTTTCCATCGATTTTAGTTCACTTGTTGCTCCCTTGTCCCTGTGTTGGTTCCCCCCACCTCTTCCTTTCATCCACCTCTCCCCCTCTCCCATACCCCACCCTCCATTGGTCCTGTTCTTTACATCTCTGAATTGTTTATCCTGCCTATATTATGTAGGTGGACATGCAGATCCATTAATAAATGTAAAATTGAGGGGAAAACTAGAGTCAGATTCAACAAAGAAGGTCTGGATCAGAATCCTGTGTGGATCCCTACAATTCCTGCCCAGGGGCACTTCTGAACTCAAGGCCTGGAGGAAGCAGCCTGCTGTCAGTCCGGCTCATCCTGTGTCCATCAACACTGGAGCTACCTGTAGCTGCAGCAGTCATGTCAAGACAAAATCTTGAGTCCCATCCATACCTCCACTTGACCCCCGAAATCCTCTGCAGTAGCTGTGTATTAGCCAGGGAAGTAGGGCCGGCCAGGAGGCTCTCTCAGTATTTCTGAGGACTCTGAGTTTTTAGGGCTAGAGTCACCCCAAGGTGACTGAGCATACCATGTAACCATCATCCACTGGTTAGGATCTTGCCATAGACTGACCCATCAGCATCCACAGCAATATCAGCAACCAGATGGACCCACCCAGGCTCCTGGACCTGGCCATCCAGAGTGTGTTGAGGAACAAGCTGTTGGCCTTTACCGATCTGGAGTGGCTGCTCACTGAACTCTTTCCTCCCTTGTTCATGGCAGCTGTACTGGGGTAGTTGGCACAGAGAGATGGTGAAGGGCCTAGTTGGGACCTGGCCTTTCATCTGGCTCCACCTGGGAGCTCTGGTGAAGTTTTGGAATTCTCAGCAGGACACTTTAAAGGCTGTCCTGTGTGGTCTGGATGTCTTGATTGCCCAGAAGGTTACTCCGAAAAGATGGACATCGTCAAAAGTGCTGGATTTACAGATGAATGCTGATGGCACCTTCTGGAATGTGTGGTCTGGGACTCTGACTGATAAGACTTCCTCGGGGGTGGAGGGACATGCAGTCCAGGACTCAGACCTGGAGCATGGATCCTGCAAGGACAGCAAGAAGTTTTTGTCCTTGGTGTCCCCTGCAGTGGTGTTTGCCAACCTGTGGTTTCAGAAGCTCGTGAGATGAATTCCTCAACTTCCTCATACTGTGGGTCTTGCAGGGAAGAGACCTGCCACACTTGTGCTGCACGAAGCTGGAATTCAAGAGACCTGTCCCCCACCATCCCATCGTGGTTGAAAAGATCCTGAAAATGGTGCAGCTGGACTCTGTCCAGGAGGTGGCTGTGAATTGCAAATGGGACCTGGACCTGCTCAACTGATTTGCTCTATACCTCGTCCAGATGACTCACCTACACCGACTCTGTCTCTCTGGAATTGGGTGGGGAGGCAGGTGGCTCACAGTGAGGATGAGCAACTGGCCCAGCTCACCTCTCAGCTCTCCAGGCAGTGTCAGCTTCGACACCTCACCCTCAAGTCCATCATCTTTTGCCATGACCACCTCTACCAGCTGCTCAGTTGCCTGCAGACCCCATTGAAGTCCCTTGAGATCACTGATTGCTTGTTGTACTCTTCTGACGTGACACACCTGTCCTGTGTCCCTGTGTCCGTCTGAACTCAGGTTCCTGGATCTGAGTGAGGGCTGCAAGGTTGGCTTAGATAACTCCTTCCTCTGCGTTCTGATAGACAGGACCTCTACCATGCTGACCGACGTGGCCTTAGCCAATGGTGGAATCAATACCTATGACCTCAGGTCTTGCAGCACTCTGGGTTGCTGCTCCCAGTGCAGCACCTTGCAGTTGTGTGGAAACCCAGTGTCCATGGCTGCCCTGCAGGGCCTGCTGCAGCACACCATCCCTCTGTGTCCTTTCTCCCTTCCAGAGCTCCCTGTCCCTCCACAGTGCTATGTGAGCCCAGTATGCTTTCTGCATGTGGGCCATATTCTCCAGGTGATGGAGCAGGTGCGGCTGACTCTGTCGGTTCACAGGGTCTTTTCCTAACCTTTGCATACAACCCTGACAGCCGTGCATGCGTATGACACGGTCTACGTGCATCTAGACAACTGATTTCATGAGCATCTTCCTGACCACATGCTCCTCATTTTTCCTTTCCCCACCCCTGTGAATCCTTGATAATTAATTCATAAACCATTGGCAGTTTTTCATATCTTAAAAAAGTACAAAACCAGGAAAAGACAAATAAAACAACAAAGGAAATCAAAACCAACAAAATCATAACAGCAACCAAAACCAAAACAACAATAACAAAAAGAAAGCCCCTGACAAAAATGGAAAAGCCAATCTATAGTGCAAGATCTGTTTCCTGACCTTTATGAGTGTTTTCCAGTTGATTCTGATGGGTGCCACATTGCCTCCAAAGTGTATTTTTGGCACACTCCAGGGACATCAAGTCTTGCAGAACTGCTTCGTAGGGTATTCAAGGAAAGGACCTTTCCCCAGGAGATTGCCAGGCCTCATCCTTGGAGGTGCCCATGACTACATTCTAACTGCTAGGTTTTCAGCTCGTAGGTGGGCACTACTTAGCCCTGTATGGTTAAAACTCCTTTAGGTATGTTTGCCAGTGGTCACATGCTTTTTGTGTATGTGGTAGAGGTGGGGCATCCTTTTTATGTTTGTATGATTGATGGTTCTAAGGAACGCCTACCTCTCGGGTGCTTTTCTTCACCCCCTAGGATTGTCTATTGTTTGACTCTGAGTGGTGAGTTCAGTCCCAGCCCTGAAGAGTGGCTAAGGGCTGTGGGCTCAGGCCTTTTGAGACCATGGTCTCATAATGTGACACATTTTAAGGTCTCACTCAAAATTTTGAGAATTTTTTTCTCTTTTGAAAAAGTATAGCCTCTAACTTTAGTTTTTAAGTTTTACAAAAATCAGGGTTAAAAAATGAGTTACGTATGCCCCAAAAATTCACAGGAAAATCTGGTTTGTTTTTAACTATACAATTACAAATAACCAGTATTTGAATTTGTCACAATATTTTAACCAACATAACTCCCACCTCCCATTGTTCATGACTTTAAACCTCTTACAGTGTTCAGTGGAAATTTATCTAATTGTAAGTATTGGTTTTCCTGCCTCAATTTTTCTAATTAATAAAACTGTGTTATTTGTAGCATGATAATCTAATCAATAGGACACACTTCAACCAGATTACAATAATTAGAAGGAATCACTTACAGTAAACTCAACATTAATTTTCATCATGTAATAAATTAGGTTGGGAATAGAATATAGTGTACAGATAAGATCACGAAATGTTTTTAAATCATGCTCTCAAATGAAGTCTTTAACAAAGAAGTGTTTTCTTGTCAGCTGTTTTTAAAACATAATCAATTGTGTGGGTTTGTTTGTTATATTCAGGAACAAATATTTCATATCAGATTGCAAAACAAACGCACTACCAATGAGTTGATTCTGATATAGTGACCCCCTACGGATGAAAAGAAGTACTCTTTTGAGTTTATGAGACTTTTAAGTATTTATGGAAGCAGACAGACTCATCGTTCTTCTGTGGAGTGAGTGGTGGGTTTGAACCACTGACCTTGAGGTTAGCAGAACAATGGGTATCAGCTCCATGGGTTAGCAGCTCACTACACCACCATGACTCTGACTGACTGGCTGGCTGGCTGACTCACTCACTCACTCACTCATTCCCTTTCTCTGATTCCATCTCATAGCAATCCTTTAAGACAAAGTAGAACTGCTCCTGTGGGGGTTTTTGCAACTTAAAAATTTTTACAAGAATAGAAAGTCTGTTTTTCTTCTCCAGGGAAGCTGGTGGTTTCAAACTTCTGAGTTTGCCATTAGCGGCCCAATGCATAACTTACTATGAAACCAGGGCCCCATAGTTGTCATTTATTAAGCAAATTCAGTAGAAATAATAGTCATAATAAATACTTATTGTAAGGATTCTGGGGACTCCTGGCTTCCTCTCTGGGGACAGGACACACAGTCTCTGTTTCGCATTCCTGATGACAAGTCAAATGGAGCTTCGCTGATGGAACCCGAGCCCTAGAGCTGGAGGAGCCACGTGGAGACCCAGACCAGCACTGACATACTTTCTTCACAGGGCTTCTGCAAGACTTTCCTCCCATTGGTCTGTGAACTTCTTGCATTCAGTGTCATTGCATGTGTTGTGTAAACCTGAAGAGGAATTTATAGACTGATATTGGACATATGAGCTAATATTGGACTTGCTAAGTTGATCTGGGCTGGGCTGGAATGTTTTCTCAAAATACGGTGACTCTCTAATATAACGTTAAAGTTCGGGAGAAACTCTGTGCCAGAATCCTAGGTCAGCATATTGTCTCCAAGAAAATAAGACTGTCTTCACAGCCAAACTAGAGGCAGTCCTAGAGGATGGATGATCTTGCTTGCTGAAAACCAGGGGGACTTTCAGCACTTGTGCATGAAGATCAAGGATTGTAGTCTTCGGGATGGACTACAATCTAATGTAAAGAATATCGACATCTGGGCCAATACATAACATCATGAGAAATGGAGAAAAGGTTAAAGTTGTCAAGGATTTTGTCTTGCTGGAGACCAGCAGTTAAGAAATGAAAAGATGCCTTGCATTGGGTAAAACCGTTACTCAGGACGTTCTTAGTGCTGAAAAGCCAGGACGTGACTTTGAGGACTAAAGTGCCTCTGAGCCAAGCCATGCTATTTTCAATTCCTTCAGAAGCATGTAAAAGTCGGACGTTGAATAAGGAAGATTGAGGCAAGTGTGGTGAGCCTTTTCTCACATACATTGGATATGCTGCCAGGAGAGATGCCTCCCTAGGGAAGGACAACAAGCTTGGAAAAGTAGAGGGGCAATCAAGCAGGAAAGGCTCTTAAGGAGGTGGATTGGCATGGTGGCTGTCCCCGTGAGCTTAGGCATAGGAACATTGGTGAGGCTGGTGCAGGAGGAGAGGGCCGTGTTGAGGTCTGTTGTATGTTGATTGTCCTTGTGACCATTCCAACTCAGAGTGGCTCTATAGGACAAAGCGGAACCTCTCCATCACATATCTGTGACTGCAAACATTTATGGAAGCGGACTGCATCTCCTTTCGCCCCTGAGGCAGTTGGTGTGTTCACAGAACCAATCTTTCAGTAAGCAGCCCAGCTTTTAACTCACTGTGGCTGTAGGGCTCCTTGAAAACCCTCAGTTAAACAGAGCCCAAACCCAACACATCCCTCCTTTCCACATGCCAGCATCCCACCCCAACTGTACTGACAAATCAAATCCTCTTCCCATTTTCCTACCTAAGTCAATGTCACTTACCTCTGCATTTGTACAGGCTATGTTGCTGTCTACTTTTCTCTATCACTATGATCTCAGTTCAAACACTTATCACCATTCTACTTTATACTGGATTCATTTTTTATAAGGCCCTTTGCTCAAGTGCTTCCAACCTAAATTCTCACCTATCCTGTAATCTATCAGTTCCACTCTCCCAGCCCAGTGGCACAGTGGTTCAGTATTCAGATACGAACCCGAAGGGGTTGAGGCTTGATCTCACCAGCTACTCCATGTGGCAATGTGCTTCTTTTCTTTTTTTACACCCCCCGACCCCCACCCCGCCGTGTTTCAATACAGAGCACGGTCTTGGAAACTCTGTGGGAAAGTTTTACTTTGTCTACAGGGTCACCATGAGTCAGAATTAATTCAGTGCCACCCAACCCCAACCAGGAGACATCATGATATGCTCTATTTTAGCAATGCACAACCTGGCAAAACAGAACAGCATATGCCTTTAATGACGCTCGGTGGGCCAGGAGATAAGATCTAAATTCCTGAACTCGGTGCTCAAGTTCCTTAAAGTCGGACTCCTGCCTCACTTCAGACCTGAGTCTCCTTTCCTGTTACTTGCTATTCTTTGCTACTTTGCATGCCACCACGGACCATGACTGCTTTCTAACCATGTTCTATGCCCTGCGTGAGACATATGTGCCCTCATGTACCTACTAGAAACTACTGACCTGCAATGCCCTTTTCTTGAACACCTGCTAAATTCCCGCTGGTTTCCTCCTCCATGAAGGCTTTGGTTATCTGCCCTTCTATGCACCAAATTTCAGGCCTGGGTCCTTTCTCCTCCATATTTCTGGTCAAACATAGATGGACAGTGAAGATTTCCTTAAAGTACAAGAGAATTGATGGAATCAGAAGAGGCAAAGCCTTTCTTGAAATATCAAGATACTACTTTTCTCTTCTCCTTTTAATGTAGTCAAGTTTTGTTTCTTTGCTTTTCTTGTCATCAATATATTTTTATTAGACATTGTCAACAAAGGCACTTTTGTAGACACTTCTGAAGCCATCTGTGTGCAGTTATGGTATCATATATGTGAAGATTTTCCCGGGATTCCTTAAGAGTGAACAATAGGGCTTCAATGGAAGTTTAGAGACTAATTCCTAAACATCATCCAGTTCTCTTAACAATAGAAGCCCTGAGAGTTGTCACATGGAGCATGAGCAAAGCCACACATCTCCCTCATTTCCTCCCTTCAATTTTGGTAAGCAACTCTCTTTCAGTTTTGCAGTGTGTAAACCAATACACAAAGCTAATTATATAAACTTTTAAAATTAAGGCGTAAGATTTATCATGTTACTGCTTTGAGAAAAATCTGAAAAACACTCCTTCCCCATCAGATTTACAAAAAATAATCCAAATACATTTACAAATTAAAATAAGTTAGAAAACATAATACCTAGGTAAAACAACTGAAAACCTACTTAATAAATCTTCTCTGAAATATAAAGCCCCCAGTGGTTTATAAGCCCTTTTCTGGAAAATAAAAGATTATAGAAGAATCAATTACTCATAAATGTATAAATTCTTCACCTTTTCCTTGAGGTATTTTATGTAGGCATACTCATCACTCAAAAATTTAGTTTTTAATTTAGCTAACCTTTAAAATCTATGAATGCTGATTTTTTAAAATGCTGTCTTATAAGACTACATTATGAAATAGGGCATCGGCATGCCCAAAACTCTCCCTCAAATTCTTTGCAACAATTAAATAACAGTGCAGGAGGAAAAGTTAATTTTAATTTTCAAAGTAGTTTTCATCTTATAATTTTACAAATATGTTTTAAAGAATAGAAATGTGGTGAACAAAGGGAAAGAACATTTTCAGGCAATTCACAAAAAGAAAAAATTAATCAGGATTAAACATTGTTCACACTTTGTTCAAAAGTACATTAAAATTTTTTTTTGTCCTCACTTAAGTAATGCTAAATTATGGTATGAAGCCCACGTCAGTAACTACCCTTCAATAGCCACATTACCCAGGATTAATGGCATTAAATGCTAAATTAGCATTAGCTGAATACTATTGTTTATATATTAATTTTGTTCTATTTCTGTAAATGCAATGAATTTGGATATTGTGCACTCTTCCTCCTTCCCTCACAGGACATGGTGTGTTACCAGGGATAGGACTCTGTCCTAGCAAATAGCAGACTAGAATCAGAATGGGACTTGTCTGGAAGTGGTTCTGCCACCTTCGACAAGTCACTTAGCCCCCACTCACCCTCCTTTAAAGAGATTAAAGAGGTTGTGTAAGGAGTTTTAAAATTCTAACATAAAAATGGCTCTCCTCTGGGCCCATATTAAAGAGGATTATGCCTTATGACACTCTGCTGTTCCACTCTCGGCTCCTTCTCTACCATCTTTACAGCGTGACCCTTCTAATGGGAAGTGACTAAACCCTTCTCACACTGCCTTAAGTCAAAAAGACACCTTATTGGCCCACATAACTGAAAAGCCCAGGAGCGAAACGGGGGTCTTGACACCTGATGGGATCCGTGGGCCCTAGACATGTCACTGCCATCTGGTTTCTTAAGTCCTTTAGCTCAGTTCCACTTTCCTTGGACTTAGCTTAATTTTCAGGTGGGCTGTCTCATGTGGTATTCACTGGCAACTCCAGGTGAACCCCAGCTTAATAATGTTAATAATAAATACCAGTGGGTAAAAGCATATTTCTACCCTAAGTGTAAGGTCATCAGATGTGACTCAGATACCCTTTCCGGGAGCTCGTGAGACAGAGTATGTGGTATGGGGAGCATTTCCACTTGAACAGAAAGGTGTGGTTTCACGATGGAACACTGAGTTACTGTTTGCATAACATTGGCAATGGATGCTGGAGCGACCAAAGCAACAGACCTTAGTTGGTGGACAGTAAGAACTGTATTTGCTTATCTTCACATCAGAAGAAACCAGTCCCTGCAAAGGGACATGATGTCTCATAAAGCAGAAGGGCAGAGAAAACAGGAAGCCTCTCAACAAAGTGGAGAGTAGTGTCTACAACGATGGGCTCAAGCTTCATGTTCCCGAGGAGGGCGCAGGTCTGGACAGTGTTTCTGTTTATTGTATAGCGGGTCACTATGAATCAGAACTAATGTAATAGGTCACTACGTGTTAGAACCAACACCTAATAAGAACGCAGACCAAACCCGTCACTGTCCTTTGAAAAGATGTGGATAATGTTCGTGAAGTACATAGTCATGGGACTCATAGAAGTATGACACCCAGGTATTTTTACAAGAACTTGCTCTTCTACACTGAGCAGTACAATCAGCCGGTAGGCATTTGCCGTGATTTTAGTCTTCATTCATAGTCTTCCTGAACAAGCCTTTGGCAAGGTCTGAGCCTGTGTAGGTTCTGGGGCCTGGTCATTTCTGTATGATACTGCAATGCAGTGAGTTACTTATTATGCTTCTTGGAAGCATAGCTTTGAGCCCTGGTGGTAGAGTAGAGTACATGTGAGGCTGCCAACTGCAAGGTCAGTAGGTGAAAACCACCAGTCACTCCTTGGGAGAAAGATGAGACTTTCAACCATCATAAAGATTTACAGGCTCGGTGCCTTCTCCTCTGGCTCCTCCAGCCTCCAGGAATCAGAATCGGTCAGCATACCGTAACCTCATCTTGTCAGTGGATGAGATCCCTGTCTATTGAATCTCCCTGACCCAGGAGACAGTTTGACCCCAGAGGAGTGGCTGAGGAGTAACAGCAGAACCAGGAGTCAGAGTAGTAGGTTTTGCCACCTACAGAGCAAGCAAGGTGGAGTGGTTTCTGGCAGGAGATGTCTCCAGGCCCTTCCTGGGGGAAACCAGGTTTGCTGAACAACAGAAAGGAAGCTGAGTCCTTTTGGGTAGAGGCTTATAGCCGAGTGGCATACCCTCTGGGTATTAATTGGCTGCTCTAAAACAGTTTTTAACATTGTTGCAAGTGAGCAGAAGCCAGACCTGAGGTTGATGGTCAGAGAAAGGCCTATGTGCGGGCAGGACAGAGAAGAAATGCTTCCAAATGAACAACTGTATCTTGAGTATTTCTCACCTGAATTGGAGCCTGTTAATTCTCCTGATAAACTCCATAATAATGGACATTGTCTGTGAGTTTTCGGTGGCCGTTGCAATGTATTATAGAACCCTGCTAGAAAAAGAGAGTGCTGTGGGAGGGATGGATGAAAAGGGATGGAGGATGGGGGCATGCGTGACCTCTGCCTTGTGGCAATCAGCCTTGGGAACAGGGGGATGCTAGCTTTCTCAGAGACTGAAATTCACAATGGGAAGTCTTTCCTTTGGAATTCTCCAGAAGTTGGGCCAAGATTTTGTCATGTCTCCACCCAAGTCTGAGGCTTTCCCAGTTTGCTTCTGCTCACTTCTCTTTCACACTATCAGGTCTGCATCTGAGATAATTGAAGTTTATTGTGCCAACCTGGCTGATAGACCTGTGTGGGGTTAATTGAAGGGCGGGCAGATAAATGGCTCTGTAAGCATCACCTTTCTAGTTCTCAAGTCTTTTACTCTCTAATAGTTGGACCAGGATGGAGCTGCTTGACCTTGTTCCCTGCTTCTGCTGGCAAGGCTCATTTCCTGTGAGACATCCTTGAGGTTAAGCCACAGGAACCTAACTTGATGCAGCCCTGGGTGCTGGAGCAGCCACGTGGAGACCCCTGCCAACGCGGAGATGCTTGCACGTCCACTGATTCACCTTTCCTCCTAAAGTTGGTGTCTTTGTGTGTGTTTTGTGATATTGAGGAGGACTTTGAAGATAAGTATCGGACACATGGGCTAATGTTGGACTTACATACTTGGACAGCACTGGGTTGGAATGTTTTCTTAATGTACACTTACCATTTATATTAAGCTCTCTCTTATACATAGGATTTGTTTCCCTAGTTTACTCAGACTAACACACCTTGCCCAGACTGCAAGTTTTACCCATCATTGCTCATTGCTGCATTCCTAAGTCCATCTTTGCACTGCTTCCTGGAGGGCCCAAACTCTGTAAGATGGACTGTAGGGGCTGGATTCTTCACTACACTCTGGTAGTGAGGATCCTTTCTGGATTGGTAGGTGAGAACACATAGTTACTAGCACATGCTGACAGCTTTCACAGCGGTGACCAAGTGCAGCGCTGCAGTAGTAGGGAATGATCTGTTTGCTGCAATGACTTGGGACTTTCAAAAGTGCTGAGAAGGAGAGGGATGGAAAACAATGTCTACAATGACTATCTATTTGATTTGCTATTATTAGATTGAACTGAAACACTGAAGAAAAAAAAAAGGTCTTCTAGGCGATGTTGACTCACAGTGACCCTAAAAGGATAGAATAGAAGTGCCCCTGTGGGGTTTAGAGACAAGAAAGTCCATCTTTCTCCTGAGGTGGTTTCAAACTGCTGACCCTGTGTTGAAAACACTACAGCAAATAATAAAAGGCTAATGGTATTTGATAACTGAAAATGGAGAATTTTAGTAGCCCTTGAAAACTTAAAAAGAAGTCTTTATCTTTCACAGAGAGAAAACAAAAAAACACTAGTCAATGAGCTTCAGAGACCATGGCATGCTCAACAGAGGTGGTGTTATTTCTTGGGGCACAGGCAGGGATCATCAGTCAGCTTTACATAGTAGATGACACCTGAACGGGTTACTTTAATGATTTTGGTGCCTCACACTTAACTAGAATTTCAGAGCATGAGATGTTGGAGTACTCATCCCTTTCCAGAGTTAGCATTCTCCCCTTTGGGGAGACATTTCCCAGCAAGGGGAGCTTCTTCTGAGGAGCTGTCTATGCCTTCTCTCATGGCAGTCATGCTGATAACTAGGGTCAGTTTCAGAATAACACAATTGGGAAGGTGGTGAACCCACTATGACAGAAAGAGAGAGCATCTTTATCCCAAAGTCTCTGCAGGATTTAGCCAACCTTACCTTGCAGAAGCAGGAAGAGTACTCCAGCTTGAGGTTTCAGGGTTTAGGGTTGGAGAGAGAAGAGTTGATTTACTTGGGGACATTTTTATATAGAATGCAACACCTTTGGAAAAGCTTTGGTGGGTGGTGCAGAGTTACTGGAACCCTGGTGAGAGTCATGGCACATGCTGAGCGGGGTAAAATAATGTCTGAACAGGTGGCAGACAACTGAGAAAGTGTGGCAGTCATGTACTCTGGTGCCAATTTGACTAAGAGTGTAGGGGTGGAGCCCAGCCTCTCAATCTGGAGATAGACAATAAGACCTCTATGTGGGCATGGCTTTCTCTGAAAATTCTGGGATATTTTTCCTGTGGAGAAGAGAGACTTGACTTGGTTCCTTGGAGACAAACTACTGACAAGAAGAGATTACAGTATGCTGGTTGATCCTGATTCCTGGAGACTGGAGGAGCCAGAGGAGAAGGCACATGGGCTAACCCAGATGGAACCAAACCTCTAGGGCCGGAAAAGCCACATGAAGACTTCTGCCAGTATTGAGATGCTTGGGAGGCCATGGGGAGATGGCTACCAGTGCTGAGATGCTTCTACTACCAAGGGATACTGCAGAAGGACCCGAGCCCTGGAAATGAGGATGGGGAGACCCCTGCAGTATCTTTGAAGTATGTCATGACTTTTCAACCAGGGCAGCTTCTTCCCTGAGGATCCCCAGTGCCAGATCGTGGCAGGAATTCAAGAACCAGGTCAATCTGCTAATTGTGGGATTCTAGAACTTACAGCCAGCCTCTCAATAGGTTGATGGAGGCTCTTCAAATCTGCTCCATAGTCTTTGCGGTTTCTCTGTCCTGTCCTGCCTCCTGCTCCTTTCCTCTCAATTAGGCTGTCCCTGAAAATCCTACTTCCTCCTTTTGTAACTTTCACCTTTAGGACTACCCCCCACTCTCGACACACACACTTCCAGCTTCTAGTATCCACATTTTAGCCTCGCATTTTCTTTAAATAATTGGATAAAATACTGATTTTTATGAAGTCTACATAGCCACCTGCATGAAGAGCATTGTAGCTTTTGCCCAGCCTCATTCATGGAAGTCAGTTCCCCACTCCAGTAAACACGGCACACCAGAACCATTGCTTCGGCGATTGTTGCCACAGCCTCGCGGTTTGAAACAACAGTCCCAGCCACCGCTCTGTGAAGAAGAGGAGGACTAATCACGTGATCTTCAGGCTATGTTTCACATTTGCCTCCTTCTACGTCTATCTGGCAACGGCCGAGAGGACCGTCTGATTCGCAGGTGAGAAGGTGTCCAGGCCAAAAGAGGGCACATTTGCCTATAAGAAACATGCACTACCTTTAATATGAAGCCTAGTTTCAAATCCTATGTGCCTCCCATATCATCCTGAAGTTAAATTCTCCAAGTATTGTGATTATTGAGTTAATTGCTTCTCTCTCTTTCTCACTGAATGGCACCTCTGTGAGAACTTTAAAGACATTTTCTTTCACGAGCATTTAATAACACTGATTTACGGGAATCTCGTTTCCTTTTTTTCTCATCCTCTTATTCCTCCGCCACCCCCGCCCTAGTTTTCGTCTCTTCCACTGCTTTTATTAAGCTATCTTTGAGTTCAGAAGGCTGAGAGAATTTTTCTTTTTTGAAAAAAGAAAGCTTGCCTACCAGCCGGTTTTATATTTTTCCCCAAGCACTCAACAGTCTAATCTTTTTCCCATTTAAAATGAGAATGAGTTTAGCAAGAAATTGACTTGATGTTAGGACAGGAGCTTCGGGAAGCTTCTAATCTCAGTGACAGCCTTAACAAACCAATCCCACTCTCTGGTCTTCTACATATTGAACAGGACCTATTCCTGCTGGCCCTCCAGGTGAGAACGTGTGCCTCTAGCATGTGCTCATGCAGCCTAGCGAGCTGCCTTGGGTTTGCTCTTCAGAAAGCTCAGGCTCTTGGGTCTTTGCTGTGTGATACCCACTCATTTAGAAACAGAAGCTGTTTGGAAGGTGTGTTAGACCGGGTTCTTTAGAGAAAGCGAGGACACTAATAATTTTATATAGACATATAGAAATAAATCTAACATAAGAAATAAGAAGCTAATTAATCTATAAAGCAGTATGAATGGTTCAGTGCAACTCACTTGTGTACGCTGGCAGTGATCCGAGGGTTGAGGGCTCCCAGATAGTCCTCTGTAGAGCAGTTCAGGCTATCCGGTCACAGGCGGCAAACAGCAAGGCAAGTCAGCAACAGTCAGCCCAATGACAGGGTCCGGCATCCCCAGCTCACGAGGAGCATGGCGGTGAAGCAGGGCTTGAAGGAACCTCAACTCACAGCAACAGACACAATCCACAGATCAGGTGACCCACCAGTAGTGTGGCTTGGAGATTGAGGCACAGGGCAAGCAAGGCAGCTGGCTGCACACTGGTCCGAAGATCCAAGCACAAGCGAGAGAAAGGCCAGGATTGCAGAGCCATTTATATCTCTGCCCTTCGATTAATCTCACAGGTGTCCATTGGCCATGTTGGCACAATAAACCTGCCTATCACAGGAGGGAACTGCATTTTGGTTGCCTTGATTGTATCTGCCTTTGTTTAACTATCACTGCAGCTCCCAAACTGATGATATTTAGGGCAATCTTAAAATTTGGGGTCTAAAGAAATACCTTATTTTGGATCATCTTTGTACATAGGAAAAAACAAGGATAAAAATTCTGTAGCCTATGGAGTCTTGTCTCCAAGAAACTAATATTAGAATTATCTGCAACATTTGTTGCCAGTAATTATCCATTCTAGGAGTTCAACGCACTTTAGGGAAGCATCAAAAAAATATAAATAACATGGATTCCTGGACTTTAATCTTTGGACTTTTAATTCAATAGGTGGAGCTCAAGAATGAACATTTTAAATAAGATTTCAGGCAGTGGTGATGCTGCTGGTGTGGGGCCCCACTCTGAGAGCTCTTGATGTGGTCACCCCAAACCAAGAAAAACAGGAAGTAAAAATGTGTCAATGAGTATATTTGTTGTACTAGAATACTATGACAATTTATACTATAGCTGAATCAATTTTTAAGGTGAGTATAAGAATTTTCTTTTTCTTTCTTTCTTTCTTTCTTTCTTTCTTTCTTTCTTTCTTTCTTTCTTTCTTTCTTTCTTTCTTTCTTTCTTTCTTTCTGTGGCATCACTGCCCTGGTGGGAGTAGCTAGCCCAGCCTTGCTGCTGGATTTGAACTGTCAAGCCTGTGGGTCGCAGTCCCGCAAAGTACCACTAAACCACCAGGGCTCAGCCTGAACTTTATTTCTTTTCATAAAAAATAATTGTTCAGATGTAAAAATGGCCATGGTTCTTAGCTAGTAGGTGGTATTACATGTCTTTGTTTATCACAGGAAAAGTTGTGTAGCCAGTTCTTTAAGAAACAGTATTAGCACTCTCAACACATAAACTATGATGAAGATTCTTTGATTGACCTAAGTGTTTACTGGCACCTATTATAATTTATGAAGTTCTTCCATGTCAATATGGGATTAGTAACATGTGCTTTTTAACAAGGATCCTCCTTGGCTCTGTATGCATTGTTAACTGCAAGGTAAGTGTTCCAACCCACTAGCCGGTCCTTAGGAGAAAGATCAAGCTACCTAGTGCTGTAAAGATTTACAACATCAGAAAAAATAAAAATAAAAAGATTTACAACATCAGAAACACTACATAGCACTTCTAAGAGTTGGAATTGACTCAGTAGCAGAAGGTTTGATAGAATTGTTTTGGGGATTAAAACAGGGACTACACATAGAAGGACTAACACCATAACCAACTCTTAAAAGAATATCAGAACTTTAAAAAAATTAAGTTTAAAATTTCTAATTTTTCTTTACCCATTTCATTGTCATAAGTACTTTGTGGGTATATTTTTAAAAATATTTTTGAATATTCAAAATAAATATGTATGTACTTACAGAGTAACTAATCTGTGTAATTTATTTAATATTTCTTCTTAGGCAAGGTAAAAAATGAGCAAATCGTAAGGAACCAAGATCTCTGGCAATAAGGAAATTTCAAAGTGAAAAGATATTGTATTATTACTATTCATAATCAAATTAAATAAAACGGGGAAAACTTTAAAGTTGAGGTGTTTGCTCCATGAATTCTTCTCAGATTTTGTAGTTTCCAAAGGTTAGCAGCATACAAATCAGTTTTTAAGAAGGGGGTCAGGGCTGAGCCCCGGTGGCGTAGTGGTTGTGTGCGGGACTGCAGCCCACTGGGTTGGCGGTTCAAATCCAGCAGCAGTTCTCCAGGAGCAAGGCTGGCCCTCCTACTCCCACCAGGGGGCAGCGATGCCCCCCCCAAAACAGAAGGGGGTCATTTGTTAAACAAAATAAGTAGAATTAAAAATGAATTGTTAGTGGCTTAGCTTTGCAGGAAAGTGCACATCCTCTAGATTCTATTGAGACACCAGCGCTGGGGTTAAGTAAATGAACCAGCTGCAAAGCTTCTTCTAGAACTTTTGTCACATATATGTATAATAATTGCAATGTGAGTGTTGAACAAGATAATTTAAATTTTATTTTTTTGTTGTTAAATGCCAAATTCTTCAGTAGCTTCCTCTCTGAGACATGCCTTTGATTTTCCCTGGGTGCAAAGTTTGCCTTCTGACAACTAGCTGCAAGGTTGATTGTTTGAACCTACTCACCAGTAGACAGGCTGGTCTGCCTCCTCGGGGCTTTGACAACCCGAGGGGGCCACTCCACTCAGCACAGAGAATGCTGTGTCTGGCAGTGGACTCCTGGAAAGGAGCAACAGTAGCTGTCCAGGGTACTTAAATAAAATTAATTCCTGTCAACGCTTAAATGACAAGTTGCAGTCCCTTTCCCTTTGGATTGTGGGCTTTTGAGAAAGTGACAATGGTTTGCATGCTTTCACAATTTCTTTTTTTCCTTTTAGAAATAAGAGTTTGAAATGCTTCTACCTGAGAACAGTGATTTAAGTATTTTTTAAACTTACATGATTGAATGGAAACTAATTTGTTCTGTAAATTTTCACCCAAGTCACATACACACACACACACACACACACACACCACACATTGCTGTGTAAACAATGTTAAAAAGATTTCACCAGACCTTAATAACAGCCTTGTGATGCCTTGTTTTGCTCGTGGTGCATTGTATTGTGGTTGTCAAGTGGAGGGCCTGGTCCTGGTGCATCAGTATCCTGTAGGAACTTGTTAGAAATGTAAATTGTCAGCATCCTCCCCAACCTATTGAATAATATCCTGTAGGAGTAAACCCCAGCGACCTGTGTGTTAATAAATCCCTCTTATGATTCTGATACACATTAAAGTTGGGGAATCACTCCTCTTGGTGAAGGGACATAAGGTTTAAGAATAGAGTGGTTGACTCAACTTGGAGATTAATAAACGACGTGCTTGATTTGCTGTGTGATTAGGTTTATACACTAGCCTATCTTATGGCAAGTGAAAAACTTAAGCAAATTGAACTAACTAACTAACTTAAGCAAATGGGAAGAAAAGCCGGCACTAGGGGAAAATATTGCAAAATATATATCTGATAAAGGGCTTGTATCTGAGATATGCAAAGAACTCTTAAAATTCAACAAGAAGAAAACAAATAGCCCAGTTTGAAAAATAGACCAAAGATCTAAACCAACACCTCACCAAAGAAGATATACAGATGGTAATAAGGATATAAAAGATGATCAATATGATAGGTCAGCAGAAAACTGAAAATTAAAATTAGAATTCCTCAAATAAAAACTACAACATCAAATTCAGGTGAGGATGTGAAGCAATTGAAAAGATAATTCATTGCTAGTGGGAAAGCAAAGCCAGATAGTCACTTTGGAAGTCAATCTGGTAATTTCTAACAATGCCACACATAATCTTACCAAACAGTGCAGTAACTGCACTCAGAGTAACTTCACCCAAATGATCTGAAAACGTATTCCCCTACAAAGTCCAAGCAAATGTTCAGAACAGCTGTGTTTTAATTGCCTAAACTTGGAAACAACCAAGATGCCCTTCAAACGATGAATGAATTATCAAGCTCTGGCACACCCACATCATCATGTTGTTGCTGCTGTTGTTAGTTTCTGAAAAGTATTGTCAATGGTAAAAATAAGTGAGCTAAAAGACATGAAGAAAACTTAAGAGCAGACGGTTAAGTGGATGAAGCCAATCATAATGCACAACATTTTAGAAAATTCCAAACTGTGGAGATTATATAAGTTGTACTGGTTGACACTGGGTTCAAGAGAAAGGGTGGAGGGATGAATAGGTGAAGCAAAAGACATCTTTAGGGCAGTAAAACTGTTCTGTATGCTAGGAATTTCTGGGGACATGGTTTGCACATTTTTCAAAATCATAAAAACTAGGCAACACTCAGGATCCCTGGTGGTACTGCAGTTAAAGCATCCTGCTGCTAATCCAAAGGCTGGAAGTTGTAAGCCAGTAGTTTTATTGAAGGAGAAGGATGTGGAAGTCAGCTTTCCTGAGAGTTTATAGCCTTGGAAACCCCCTAGGGCAGTTCTACTCCATCCTAAAGGGTTTTCATGAGTCTGAACCAACTCAAAGGCTTGGGATACAACTAGAAGAGTGAATGTCAACTCCGTTTTCCAAGTAATTTAATATGAACCAAGAGTGACACATGCGTTAAGACAGATGTAATAATAGGGTACTAAACTGCATCAACAAGAGAAAGGCCCTCACAGAGAGGGGTTGACACAGGAGCTGCAACAAGGGCTCAAACATGAGAACAATTAGGAGGCTGGTTCAGCCCTACGCGGTGTTTCCTTCTGTGGCACACACGTCGCTATGAGTGGGAACTGACTCAAAGGCACCTAGAAACTATCACCAGTACTGCATGCAGGGGAGAAAATAACCAGTACTGCATGCAGGGGAGAAAATCAAACTCTTTATTTATTTCTATGAGCTTAAATTTTTTTTCAAGTTTATCAAAAGCAAAACACTTATGATTTCAGAATATTGAAAACAAAGTCAACTTACCTAGTACAGTCTTTTTTGAGGGGAAAATATCATTTGATGAGACTAAACAATTAGCTACTCTTTCAAACAATGGATATTTCTAAAACACTAGTGTAAGAATTGTGTGAACACATGTTCAATTTATAAGGAAATTGAGCACAAAAAAAGTGTCCACTGGCTATACAGATAACTCTCCTGGGGAGAACCAAGTCAAACACAAAAGTTCAAGTTAATCCTAGGAATACTTTCCATTAAACCCCAAACTAGCACGGGCTACTGGAGCTGGAGTTCAAGTACCAACTCACATTTCCAATGGCCTGTGCAAGGTCAAATTATGCTGGCCTCACAGAAAACACGAATGTGAAGCAACATTGAGGTATCCTTTTTCATCCCTGGTCTGTTTAAAGTTGATGCGCTGCAAAGAAAACTGTCAATTCCAAAATCAAATCCACTATAAAAAGACACAAACAAGGTCAACATGTTTAGATTCTTGTTTGAAGACAAATTAAATGGTGAGGCTACTCATTTTGTATTTGAATTTAAGCCCTAAGTTTAGCCTTAGCTAAACTCTACTGGCTGACTCATGCTTTGAAATAATAGCCATCACAGTGTGTAAATATTTGAAATAAAGTCATGAATTTCTAAGACCCTTTCCCATTCTCACTGATTTTTACAAATCCCGCCTTCCCTGGTGCTTACTGTAAAAAAAAAAAAAAGGCAAAAGGGTTTATCTCTCTTCTAACTAAATCTCTTTTCATTGTAGCTATCATCCTACATTCTTCTGAGACTTCATTTAGCATAATAACTTGATCTATTTTATTATTTGATATGTACATTAATATGCAAAGATATTCAGTATTTTTAGTATATGTTACATACAGATAAACATTTATTATAAGTGATGGTTTACTATATATCTCTTTAAATTCCTTAGTTTCTCTTCTTGAATATCAAAAACCACTATATTACTAAGCTTTTTATATATTTTTTTCTCCTGACAGTATAGTTTTGCTTTTTATTGGACTTGGGTACATATTAGTATCATGACATATTCAGTAGTAAGACCCTGAATTCTAATTTTCATTGAGGAATAAAATGGAGAAATTGTGTCTGACCTCTTTCAGAATCTAAAATATTTAACCTCTCCCACAGAATCTAAAATCTTCCTTCCAAGATATATTAATTAATATCTGATCCTATAGTATGGAGTCATCTCTCAGATTGATGTAATTATGATACAATATTCATTAGAATAGAATCCCTCAGCATAGCATGATTCTTATAATAAACATCCAAGATTTCAAAGTAAAACATTTCTTATACTTTTCTATGATGTATAATATCTCATTCTATATTTTGGTTTTGTTTTATGTTATGCAGATTTTGAGTGTACAATTTTACTTCTCTTCTATAAAGACGGCTATAGTAAAGCAAAAAACAGACACAAGTATGCCTTTGTAGCTTCTTCTTTCCTGCCTGTCAGTGACAGCTTCTAACAGCAAGGAGTAAAAACTCAAAGTCAAACCATTTAACTCCCAGCAAATAGAAGGAATTTCCAAAGGATAGCTTTAAAAAAAAAATCACACGAACAAAAGGTACCACTGAACTATGACAACATGTATGAAAATGTAAATATGTAATTATCATCAGTAGGTATAAATTATGTGTATGTATTCAGGGCTAAAACATCATACAACCCTATTTTTACATCTCTACACATAGATTTGGAAAAGCTTGACAAAATGTGAAACTATAAAATTTAGTGCTAACTGGCACCCTTTTTTTGGGTGAGTGCCAAAGCAACTTTCAAAATATTTCAAAACAGCTGCCAGCATGTAAAGATTTTAACTGGAGTAGAGTCATGAAATATGAATGACTAATGAGGGAATAAACTCATTTTTGCTTAAGGTCCTTAATAAACGTGGAGATAAGCAGATCCAATAATGGATTTGCCTCTCATACATGCAATCCTGCCTTCTTGGACTACATATGGGAAGACCACATACAGAAGCAGAACTCTTTTATGCATTAGAAAGTAACCTACTACCCTAGTATGCATTATAAAGTAACCTATTGCACACCTCCCTCTATCACACTACATACACACACACACACACACACATGCACATGATTCTGTTATAGAAAGAAAGTTTCTGGAAGGCAGGGGCCAGATTAATTCTCTTAAACATGAATAGTTGAAGGTTGGAACTTTGAAGTTGAATGTGCTCATTAAACCCTATTTTAATAGCAGAAAGCATAATTGAAGCTGCTTCAACTTATCTAGTTTTAAAAGTCTCACAAAAGATCTCATTCTTTCTATTGGGACAGTTTTGTCATTAGGGCTTCCAAGAAATATTTGCCCTTGAAAAGGGAAGGAGTCCAGAGGATCTGGTGGTTGACCATTTGTTTGGTAAAGTAAGTATTACATAAAATAAATCTCCTGGCATCGTTTGCTCACAGAATTGGTATTTAGAAAATGAAAAGAGAAGTGATAAACTCCATTTATAAAGATGACTCATTGGTTGGGCAGGACGTTTGCCCAAAGGAAAGGGATTTTCTAAAACTGCCATTCTTTTGGTCCCAAAGGCCCTCTTGCTCACATGGCAAGTTGGGACTGCCAATGGATGAGTGTTGTTTAGGCTCTGGCATGGTCTTACTGAAGCCTAAAGACACAGGAGGCAAGACGCACTGGGACCAGCCTTTAACAACTGATTGGCCCAGACTTCTGGAGGCAGCTACACCACCGCCTTCGCAGGGCCAATCATTCAGAGAAGGCTATTGTCTAGCAAGCCATTGCCTACATCTGAGTTCATTTTTAGCTTCATTCATCAGACATTGGCTGGGCTTCCGTTGACTTACAATTCTGCTGGTCTTGCAGTCAGAAAATGAAAACTTTCCCCAACCCTTAAAACAGTTTTGACCTTTCTAGAATTGGCAAGAACTCCACTTTCTTTCACCTGGAAAAGCAGGTCATGGTATTCCAGATCTCCCCTTCTGATCCCACCAAGACAGAAAGAGCCCAGGAAGAAGCTCAGAGAACCAAACAAATCGGCATCACCAAACCTATTGTACTCTTAGAGGGGCTAAGACGCAAGTCTGAGTTAAGATTCCCACAGGACAGCTTTCCATTTTTATCAATCGCACACCCTCCTGGCCCGCCAGTCCCTAAGTCCCAAGGACCTTGTTTGCATTTGGCTTCTGAACAACAGGTCTTACCCGCAACCCCCTCCCCACCCCACCGCCACCCCCAAACCTTTAAGTGAGAAAATGACCCCTTTCAGGGAAGAGGGGAGCAAGGGCCTTCCCTAGATCTTCAGCTAACTCCTGGGATCCCTCTAACACGCCGCCGGTGCTCATTATGATTGATTTCTTTTTCCGTGCAACATGTGGGGGACGAAGCCATCGCCCATCTCCTGGTATTATTTGCCATCCAAAGCATTTTCTTTGAGAGAAAAATGGAAATGCAGCTGCTGCGCCTTGGGCCCGGCCAGAGAGCAGGGGCTCCCTCCCTCGGCTCGCGGCGGCTGCCAGGCTAGGGAGAAGCCGCCAGGGACTGACTCGGGTTAGGGAAACCCCGAGCGGGACCTGGCAGGCGCGGGACTCAGCCCCGGCGAGGCCGCGTCTTTGTGAGACCGTGCAGGTTCCCAAGAGCCTGGAGGGTGGCAGGGGACCCCGGGTCGGCAGCGATGGCAGGCTTCTGGACCGTACCCCCTGCTCGGGACCTTTCTCACCCCCCCTCCCCCGCCTGGCCCCCTTCTAGCCCTTCCGCCCGGTCCCTGGGGTCCGGTCGGGCGGCTGCGCCTCAGGCTCCGAGGGTTAAGCAGGTGCCTCGCCGGCGCCGCGCGATTGGCCGAAGGCAGGGGCTGCGCGGCCGCGGTCACCAAGCTCCGCCGAGCCCAACTTCGGTCCGCGCGGCGGGTGCGCCCAGCGCTCTGCGCCGGCGGCCTGACCCTGGGCTTGGCCCTCGGGGCGGGGGCGGGGCGGCCCTCGGGACGAGCCCCCAGCAACGCCCGCCCGGCGGGGCGGGGGCGGGGCGCTGGAGGAGCTGGGCCCGAGCCCCGCGACGCTCAGGGGACCCGGTCCTCCGCCCCGCAACTCGGCGGCCAGCGGCTCCACCGGAAGGAAGAGGAAGGAAGTGGGGCCACGGGTGGTCTGGGGCTGGGGAGGGGGCTAGGGGACCGATCCTTCCCACTCTCTCCACCCCCTTGCGGGGCTCCGAGTGCAAGTCGTCCCTTTCTAGGAAAGCTCCAGAATCCCCCCCACCTCACTAGAGAAGCAGCCCGGAACAGTGTGCAGAAGTCACCGGGGGACCCGGGGACCTCCGTGCACGTGTTCGCTCCTTTTTGTCTCCCCGGTGGGGATAATTTCAGAGTTGGCCGCAATCGTCGCCGCTAATGTATTCGTTTCATCAGTCGGGAGGGTAGATCTTCTGGGCGCCCGCAGATCCCCTCACCCGGACCTCCAGTCCCCACCTCTCAAGTTTGTCCCGGGCCACCCCGCCCGCCCACCGAGAGCGGGGAGAATCCCCGCTTCATAACGGCACCAACTCTTCAGGGCACAAAAGCTGCTTCTCTCCCGCCCCCCTCCATACCCCCCTGAGCGCACCCCAGCCCTTCTCGATTCGCGTTAAGTTCTTGGGGAGGCCCAACTCGCTCTTGGCAACCCTAGGCTGCCCGGTGGGCAGAGGCCCCCGCCAGAGGGGTCCCGGTTGGAGAGCAGGCTTTGCGCCCCTATTCCGGCACACGCGGACTGGAGTCCCCGGCTGCTGGCACCCGCGGGAGGCGGGGGGGGGGGGGTGCTTCCTGGATGGTGGCTATTTCTCTAGAGAAAGGCGAGGAGAGAGCGCGCGCCTCAGGGTTACACTTTGAGTCGGAAGTGCGCAGCGTGTGTGTGTGTGTGTGAGTGTGTGTGTGTGTGTAGAGGGGGGCGGGAAAGAAAGCACCCTCCGCTGTCCGTCATTCCCTTGCACCGGCCAAGTCCTCGCCAAGCCTCCCGGTGCATCCTTCCTCCGCCGCCCCCTCCCCTCCTTCCCTCGCCCGGCTCGCGCGGCGCCGCCGGAGCAGCCAGTGAGAGCAACATCCTGGAAAGAGGGGGGAGCACTCCGTCCCCCCAAAGGGAAAAAGGCCCCACCCTGACACGTTTGGCTGTTTGCAAGTCCCTAGCACGCCCCCGCACCTCCTCCTAACGTTCCCGGCCCCCCTAGTCCGCTGCGCGCACATCAAAGCGCCTCTCCGCCGCGCACAGTGGCCGCGGCTCACTAATGGGATTGCAGGCTGGTGCCTGGCTCCGCTGCTGCTGCCGCCGCTGCCGCTACCGCTGCTCGCGCTGCTGTTGCTGCCGCCGCCGCCGCCCGAGCCCGAGCCCGAGCCCGAGCCCGAGCCCCGGCCAGCCCGAGCCCAGAGCCGCCGTGCCCGGGGGCCGAAGCCGCGGCGATGATCCGAATCTTCCCGGATTTCAGCGTGCAGGTGACGGCCGCGGCAGCCGGCGGGGCGGCCGCGGGGGTGCCGGCCAGCGCGAGCATGGGGAGGGCCGGCGCCGCGGCCAATGGCACCCCGCAGAACGTCCAGGGCATCACCTCCTACCAGCAGCGGTGAGTAGTCCCGCCTGGGCTGGGATAGAGTTCCCCCCTGCCCCGGGGTGCTGGGGTGGGACTCACTTTGCCTCTTGTTTCGTGCCTCGCCACACACTTGCACATCGCCCAGGCTCACTTTGCCTGCCCCCTCGTTCTACGGACGAGGATGGAAAAAGACAAAAAACAACAACCAAAAGCGATTCCCGTCCCAGCGTGGAAAGCCCTCCAGTGCTCAGGCGAAGCGAAACGATCCCTTTGCCCTCTGGCTTGCCCCGAATCCCGAGCCTCAGCCCCGCCAGCAGAGTTGTCGCTGGAAAGTCAGACACTCCGCCGCACAAGGTGCTTTTACAAAGTTTGGGATCCCGTCCCCTCCAAGCGGAATTTTCTCTTTGCTTCTGCCGGGTGCGGACCCGCGCTGACGGGCAGCCAGGGGACCAATTGATCACTGGAGGCTGATTGATCATTTGTTTCCAAACAGAATAGGAACGATTTTCACGTGCAAGTGCAGACTTGCAATTCTACATAATAGTGTTATCCTGTCACCTGTTACTACAGGGAAATCCAGCATGAAATCCTAGTCTGGGCGCTGTTAAGTATTCATCTTAAACGCATTATAATGCTAATGCGTAAGATTCAGAGTTGCGAGGTAGGTGGGAAATTCTACCAAGTTAGGCTAGGTGGTGAGAAGTAGGAAGTTTAAAGTAGAACGTGTTTGCATTTCACCCAAACACAGTCACAGATTACAAACAAACAAACAAAAAACCCCAATGGATTTGACATTTGAAATAGTAAACACTTTGATTCAACTAGAGGGAAAAAAGAAAGAGAATAACTTAACTACCAACAAAAGCCGATGAACCCTAAAATTTTTCCTTAAATGACAACTCTTCAATTTCAAAGATTTTATCGAAAAGAGTAATCCACAAAAATGCATTGAGAAAAGCTAATAATGTAACAGGAAAGACAAGTTTTCCATTGATGGGGCCCGTTTTTATGGACTATTGGAAGAAAAAAAGAACACAGAAAAGTGTGACATTAAATATTTGTTTCCCAGATTGCATATAATTAGATATTTGAAAGATTTTCTATTAGTATTTTGCTTAAAATATGCACAATGTATAGTTCAAATAACAGTCCCTATTTTTACCTTGTATTTTAAACTTCATTGATTTGAGAACCTTTGATTTGAACCAACAGTATTTAAACTGAAAAGGTTAAGATAATCGATCACTGCCATATTTTGTACCTTTTAACCAATGGCCCAGTGACCAGAGCAGGTTTTGCATAATACATTGAGTATTTTCCAAGTTGATGCCCAGTGTTGCAAATTTTCTATTGGAGATGTCATTATCTACTCTGAATATTGGCAGAAGTTTTCACAAGATAGTCTTGCAAATTATCCAAAAGGAAGCTCTTCCACATCAAAGACACTTTTGATTTAAATTATTTTAGTCTTGTTTTACTTCAGTGATTTCAAGAACCTTTAATACAAAAGATCTACACTCTTTCCAACTTAAAGGTCTAGAAAAGAACTACATTTTTCTTTTTCATGGTTCAGGTGTGGAGCAGTTTTGTGTGTGGGGGGGTGGGTGATGGTGTCACTTATAAAATTCTTAAATGGCAATGGAATCTGGTGGGTCTTTTTAACTAAGAAGTGCAGGCAATAGTTCCAATACTGTGGTGTGTGAAGTGGAGAGTCAGGGGTCAGAAATGTCAGGTGGCCTTTGGACAATTCCAGGACCTCTAGTGAACTTCAGTTAACCTGTAAAAATGGGTGTGCTGGATGGCTGTGGACTTTTAGCCTTTGTCTTTGCTATTAAAGTGTGACGGCTATCTTCACCTATGAAAGTGGAGCCAAAAATCATTCCAGGACCAATTTCCCCACTGGGAACATTCAAGGGCATCCCCTACCCTTATCAATATCTGTCACTGCTCCCAATGCATTCCCCCTTCATCTTTTAATTTGGGTTCACTTTGTCAAGCCCCTCAAACCTCATCCCCGCAATCTTTTAAAAGCAACTCTAAACTTTAGCCTTTGGGAGGTGATTATTCCTTCCCTCTCCTCTAATGCTGTTATAATCGACAGGAGAGAAGCAGATAGCTGTGGAGAAGGCGGGTCTCTAACTTTGTAGTAGTGACACCTGTTCCTGCCTTTCATTTGAGTTAACTGGGGGAGAGGAGAGTGAGGCCAAGAAGATACTTGGCAGATGTTTGAGGGCAACTCTGTGTAGTGTGTCCCATCCTCTGGCACTGCATGGGATTGCCCACTACCCATGTGTCAGATCATAGGAGCTCTGAGGGGCAGGCAGTTTCCACCTTGAGACATGGGGGGGGGGGGGCGCTGCTAAAAAGGAATGGTGTCACATCCCTTCATGGAGACTCTCTCTGCATTAAGAATGGGGTGGGGGTAGTCTGTTGAGAGAGGGACGTGGATACAGAGTGGGCTGTAGGGAGAACACAAGCTTCTTTCATTTGTCATCTTTGGGCAGAAAACTCTTTTATTTACCCCCAAGCAGGCTCTCCTGCAGCCAAACTTTGGAACTGGCAACTCTCCTTTCCTGTCCATTCTCTCCAGCTCTTCATTCTCAACTCCTCTCCTCTTCTCCTACCTGTAGAGTGTACTTCAAAGAGAAGGCAAACACCACCATGCAGAACAAACACCTCTGCCACGAAAAACACTTACGTTTCCGAAGTTTCCAGCCCCCAGCCCTACTTTACTGGAATCGTAAGACTGAAGGAGACGTCTTTGCTGATTCTTACCTTTTCTTGAATTTAGCATGAAAGGCAAAGCCTTACCAGGAGATGAAGCTCCCCTTTGGCCTTTTTGTGTACTTAAAGTGGGAATCATGTGTGTGTGTGTGTGTGTGTGTTATTTACTATTTGCCTTGTTGATACAGAGAGCTGCTCACAAGCTCAAGAGGGTATTTGTGGAGAGAGACCTCAGATCAGGGCCTACCAGGTGACAGCATGCCAACTCTGGACTCCCAGAATGGCCTTTCTGGAGGCCTGACTGAACTGTACAACGGGGACGCAGCCAGGCTTAACTCCAGAGGCCCACAGGACCCAAATTGGGAGTGACATGTGTACCTAACAGCGCTTAAACTCGCGGAGAGTCACCTGCGAACCCTGGGGTTTGCCGATCTGTACACGTGTGGATAATGTAGACGGTTCGGCTTGGAGCCAGCTGCTGGGAGCGCCCAAGCCACCGGGCGTCTACTACTGCTGCGCTGTTCCCGGCGACATTCGGGCTGGCGGGCCTGGACCCGCACATCCCCAGCCTGCACTTATTTCCGCGACCCTGGAAGTCGCACAGGGTCAAGTCCTGCAGGAGCTGGCTCCTGCGACCTCAGACTTCCTCTTTCTAGTTTCTTGTCCCCATGGGCAGCGCAGCTCCAGAGAAACGAAGTGTTGGAAACTGCAACTGAGTGGCGTTGTTGCGCTTGCAGCGGAAGAGCTTCGCAGTCCCCCAATAAGGGGGGGGGAGGGGGGAGAAGGAAGAACCAGGAAAAGGGAGAGTTGGTGGGAGGGAGAGAAAGAGGGAGGGAGACGGAGAGAGAGATTGAGAGGCAGAGAGGGCGATTGATATACAGATATACAGATAGAGAGAGAGAGAGAGAGAGAGAGAGAGAGAGAGAGAGAGA
>PVJH01025051.1:0-32418 GCA_004026705.1 Nesogale talazaci
AAGCCCCAGGGGAGGGTGCTGAGCGGTGGTGGGGTGTGGGCAGCAGGTGTCTGCGTGGAGCCTGCAGATGTGGCTGGGGACAGGGCCAAGGGGAGCACAGGGAGATCACATGAGCTTAAGCCACAGGGTCACCCCCAGGGGGTAGGTGTGGATCGAGAGGCGGAAAAACCAGGGCAGAGGGTTTGGATGTTCCAGAGGTGAGCGGTCAGGAGCCAGGGAGGGCCGGAGCAGGAGCGATGGTGGGAAGGGAGGCGTGCCCTTGTCCGTTGCCATCAAGCTAGTTCCAACTCACGGCGATCTCATGTGTGCGGAGTGGATGGAACTACCCTGTGGGTTTTCAGGGAAGCAGATCTCCAAGCCTGTCTTCCAGGGTTCCTTGGTGTGGGTTTGAACTGCCAATCTTTGGGTGTGGAGTTGAGTGCTGAACCATCTGCACTAGCCGGAGACACCTGTTTCAAGAACAGGGAGACCCAATGCCGCCTGCTAAGGACCTAAGCGTATAGCCACCTGGAGCCTGAGGGCAGGTACCTTTGTCCTTCTCTGTCTCATTCTCTCTGAGGCCCTCTGGCCCTCAAGCCTCAGAGTCAGGGCACTCATGACTGGCTGCAGGGCTCAGGGTTCAAGTCCTGCTTTGAGCCTGTTTCCTTACATGCTAGGGACAGCAGTGATTGGCTACAGAGAGATATATAGATTTAACTCCATATGTAGACTCTTTCCATTAATACCACCTTTCACTCAAAGCAACGCACACATGGGAAGATGGCCCAGGCCCAGGGAGTGTTTCTGTCAGTTGGTACCTAATAACTCTTACAAAAGTGCTGGCTCAGAGGCTGGCCTCCAAGTGGGACTTAAGTGGGGGAGGAAGAGTTTAACCACAGCACTCAAGGATGAGGTGGGTGCAGAGAGGATTGGCAGGTAAGAAGGGTGTCAGGGGTCTGCCTCCATGGAAGGTCTCTGGGGGCCTCCTCTGGGGGTTGTCTGTGGGCCCAGGCTCAGTTCTCTACCCAGGAAGACACAAGGCCTTCCCTACTGTGTTGTTGGGGGGCATCAAGTAGATTCCAGCTCAGAGTTACCATATAGGAGAGTAGACCTGCTCCTTGGGGTGTCCCGGGATGTGACCTTGATACGATGGCCACACCTTTCAAACCACTGGCCTTTCCGTTTCTAGCCAAACGCTTCAACACCATGTCCTCTCTGTTCCTACCCCGCTTAGGTTTATCAAACAAAATACCACATTCCCAGTACCATCTGAATTTCAGATAAATAAATGCCTCCTTAGTATCAGCACACCCCAAATATTACATGGAATATACTTAATAGTACTAAATATTTGGTTTTTTCCCTGAATTGGGGTTGAATTAGGCAGTTTGTGTTTCTCTTTGCTAAGTCTGGCAGCCCTCAACGTACTCCCAACTTCTTCCTCCACCTGGGGTTAATGACTGGGTTCCCCAAAGGTCATGGAAATGGTCATATATGACCACCATCTGGCTAAAGATAGGTCCTGAGTCACTTCCCTCCTCCACCACCTGCCCCCCTCCACCCCCACAGCTTGGTCTCTTGCCCGCCTTGTGCAGAACTGCCTTCTGCTACACCCACGTCTCCACAGATGAGGAATCAATAGCAAATTTACGGAGAAAATACAGTTGTCGTGGGGGAAAAAATGGAGTGAATTCAGACTTTATTAGGCAAGGTAATCAAATTGGCTTCGGCCGTGTCTTGGAGCTTCTTGGGGCCATCTGTCCCCCCTGTTCCCCATGCCCAATTGATGTTCTGCAAGATGGGAAGTGTGTAGGAGTGGGTGGAGGTGAGAACACGGAGGTACCAGGTGAGTAACAGGACGTGATGGGGACCCCCAAAGTTTTCAGAAGGCTTCACTCCAAGTCTGCCACCTTCCCAACCTGCCCACCCTACCCCAAGCAGAACACCTTCAGCAGGACCCACCCCCTGTCAGTGCTCATAGTCCTTTCTCCTGGAGTTACTGCTGCATGCACCTGTCTGCCCATGTGTCACCCTGTGGAGGCCTCTCGTTGGAAGCTGTACCATCCATGTGTCCAATAACAGCTGGGTCACCCAGAGTGGACAGGTTTCAGCAAAGCTTCCAGGCTGCATCAGGCTAGAAAGGCCTTGTGGCTGTTGGGTGCCATGGAGTCCTGTCAGCTCCAATCCACAGTGAGAGGACAGAGTAGAACCCGGCCCAGTCCTGTCCTGTTCTCATGATCGTCACTATGTCTGAGCCACGGTGGCAGCCAGGGGACCCATCCATCAACTCAAGAGTTTTCCTTCCTCTTTTTCTTGCTGTCTCTCTCCTTTGCCAAGCGTGATCGCCTTTTCCAGGGGCGGGTCTCTCCTGATCACATGTCCTAGGTACATGTGGCAACGTCTTGTCATCCTCGCTTCTAAAAGCCATGCTGGTTCTATGTCTCCCAAAACAGGGCTATGGGTTCCGCTGGCCGTCCAGTGCCTTTATGAGTCTTTGGCCACGTCCTACTTCAAAAGCACCGATTCTTCTCCAGACTCCCTGAGTCAACGTCCAACTTCTACATGCATAGGAGGTGACTGAAAATGCCACGGCTTGGGGCAGGCCCTTGGCAGTCCTCCACGTGGCTGCCTCGAAGGGGTCCTTCACCACAGCTACGCCCAGTGCAATGTGCCCTCTGGTCTCTTGCCCGCAGCTCCCGTGGGCATTGCCTGTGGAGCCCAGCAAGATAAAGTCCTCGAACTGCTTCGATCTGCCCTCCCTCTTTCGTGAGGCGAGGGTGTTGGTTTTCTGCATGCTGAGTTCCCATCCACCCCGAAGGCTGAGGTCCGTGATCCTCAAGGGCTTCAAGTCCTCTGCGCTTTCGGCATGAAAGGTCGTGTCATCTGCACATCACAGGCTGTGCGTGAGCTTTCCTCTGATCCCGACACCACGCTCTTCTTCACATAACCCATCTTCTTCGATTTTTTGCTCAGCATACAGACTGAATGAGCGTGGAGGAAAAGTAGCCACCTCAACACACATTTTTCCTGCCATCAAACCCCGCAGGATTTGTTGTGTCTGGACAGCTGCCTTTTGGTCCATGTGCAGGTTCTTCCAGAACACAAAGAAGTGTTCTGGAACTCCTGTGCTTCTCAACGTCTTCCATGGTCTGCTGTGATGCCTTTGTAGAATGTCTGAAAGTGATTCATTTAAAGTCATCATGGATTATCAGAGAATTCTGTCCAACGTAGCATTGAAAGATGAGTCCCTTGGGTTGGAAGGTGCTCAGAATACATGCTGATCAACTACGGACGTGAGGAGTTACCAAGGATTGTGAGGCTGGGCCAGGACGAGGCGCCAGGGTACTCCGTGTTATCCCTGCGGCGGCCATCGGTTGGAGCTGATTCATGTGAAACTAGCAGCAAGAAGCCCACTTTGTAAAAAGGAACAAATGGACCCACTGGGGTGGGATGAGGGCCGTGCTTTCCCCTTACTTGTTGGGTCCCCGCTCTGTGGCAGTCCCAATTCAAGACATTCAGCCAGACGGGTGAGGTCTCGATCCTTGCTGACTGATGCTCTAGGGGGGAGAGGAAAACCAAGGGAGCACACAGAGTAGCCAGCCCATGCCCTGAGCTGCACGGCCACCGACCGCCCCTGACTCCAACTCTCCCAGCTCAGCCGACCCAGGGATGGATTACCCAATGAGAAAACTCAATTACCCTATTTTTCAGACCATAAGACACACCTGATCATAAGACATGCCCAGTTTTTAGAGGAAAACAAGGGAACAAATATTCAGAACCAAATAATTCCAGTGTACTAGAATATTTATTAAAATAAAGCAAAATATGATAGCTTTTTAACAGCACAAACTTTCATTAACAAATGAGGGGAGGCGCATGCTGTGCTGATCATGTGACCTGACTGACATGGAGACTCCACTTCGGGGGAGGAATGTGCATCTTATGGACAAACACAGTAAACTCCCTGACATCAAGTTGACTCTGCACAGCGACCTGACAGAACAGGATAGAACTGCCCCCTGTGGGCTTCTGAGACGGTCCCTCTTGACAGGAGCAGAAAGCCTCCCCTTTGTCCTCAGGAGAAGATTGGTGGGTGTGAACTGCTGACCTTGTGATTCGCAGCCGGAAGCAAAACCCACTACCCCAATAGGCCTCCTATGGCAAGGCGCACCCAGACACGCCCCTTTCTGTAGTATTTTGATTTCTTGAGTTTGGCAGATATCTGGTGGTGTCGTAGGTTACAAGTTGGTTACAGCTAACCACAAGGTCAGCGGTGTGAAGCCATCAACCGCTCCCCAGGGGAAGATGAGGCTTTCGGCTCCCCTCAAGATGTACAGCCTCAGACCCCACTCAATGGCAGTCAGAGAGGGTTTCTTTTCCATTGTGTTTTATTTATACGCTTTCTACAAAGTGAGAGTCTGGAGCTGAGCAAGTCATGGGTGCCATTTTTTTGGGGGGGCGGGTGGCATCACTGCCCTCTGGTGGGAGTAGGAGGCCCAGTCTTGCTCCTGGAGAGCTGCTGCTGGATTTGAACCACCAACCCAGTGGGCCGCAGTCCCGTGCACAACCACTATGCCACCGGGGCTCAGCCCTACGGGTGCCATTTTTCCAGCTGCATGCTTGTCTCGGTTTCTCATTTCTCACCAGATTCCCCACTTCCTCCATCCTGCTATTGCACATGTCTCCAATGGCAGTCCAGGCTGAACGTTATTGGGAAACCAAGCATTTTGTGTGACTCTCTTCACTGTGACCTTCCTTCTCTTGCTGTGGTCTGGAAGGGAATCCACAACCTCACCAACGTAGGGTTGTCTATAGAGGGGTCAGGATTTCAACACATATTTGGGGGAATCAACTCCATTCATGACGTCAGCCAATTCCCATTCTCTGGGGGCGGGGCTGAGCCTGCGGGTGTCAAGTCTGGGTAACTGGGCCACTGAAAGAGCCGCAGAAAGCCCAGGGAAACCGTCACTGGAGAGTCTGCCGGCGGGGCCAGAGGCTAGCCATGGCCTGTGGGGTCTCACCCTCATCAGCACCTGCTAGTGTGGACAGCGGTCAGCAGATGTGTGGACAGAAGGCCATAGGCAGTCCTGAGCCGTCTGTTCACATCTTCTTTCCTCCCCAAGTTAATCTGCAGTGTCCCCTCCCTGCCCTCAGCACGGCATTTTCTGCAGATGATCTTGGTCTGTGACACCCTCAACAGTTCCTGGTCAGAGACCGGGAAGGGTTAACGGGGAAGTGCAGGAGTCTCGGTCAGAGAGAGACTTTTTCAAAGACTTGATAAATAAATTACCGCTCATGTTTAATTCACAGCACCTGCTGCCTACAGAGAACACACAGGCGGGATGGGTGATCTTTCAATTAAAACAGCTCCGAGGGGCTTTGCCCCCATCTCCTGGGCCTTCCGGCCCTACTGCCCCAGCTGGAGGGCCCCCTGGGGGAAGGCCTGGTGATCCTGCAATGGTCTTAGGAGCCGGCTGAGATGAAGCCCCAGCCCCTGGTGAGGGCACATCCCAGACACTCCAGTTACCTCTCTCTCATCACCGCCCCCCTCCAGAGTTATGTCTTCCACATGTGTCTTCTGCTATCAGAATCCAACTGCCTATCCCCATAATCCTTCACACAGTGTGACCTTTCCATTGGTTTTCCTTGGTCCCCCACTAACTGTCACCTCCATGCCAGTAGGAACTGTGCTGATCTTTTTACCTGCTGTTCCTTGGCACCTGATGGCACCTGGGACATCTCTGACCATGTGGTAGGCAGGCAAGTAGCAGATACATACATACATACATACATGCAGACAGAGCAAGTAGGGAAACAGATGATGATAGAGAGATAAATGATAGATAGATAGGAATGTTAAGTAGATGATGAATGGTTGGATGATGGATGGATGGATGAGTATGTATGAGTGGATGGGTGAATAAATGGATGGATGGACAAATGATGGAAGATAGATAGATAGATAGATAGATAGATAGATAGATAGATAGAAGTATGGGTGGGTGGATGAGTGACTGGCTGGCTGGTTGGATGGAAGGTGGATGGCTGATGAGTAGGTAGATCAATGATGGATGATAGACCATAGGTAAAGGTAGGTAGATGACCACATAGGTCAGTAGCGCCTCCTGGTCCTGCATCACCCTCACCATCACTGGCAGACCTCCTCCATACTGTGCCTGCTCTAACACAAACCAGTCCTTCAGCTTCACCAAACATCACGATGTCCTCATGAGAACAGAAATGTGCTGTCTTACAGAGCTGGAGTCTGAGACTCCAAACTCAACCGTTCTACAGGGTCGTTCTCTCTCTCTCTCTCTCTCTCTCTCTCTCTCTCGCTTTTCTTCAGATAGTCTCAGGGATTCCTTGAGTTGTAAATGTATCCCAGCTCAGCTGTCACAAGGGCAGCCTTCCCTGCCCTCTGTCTCTCCCCCTCTTTTTTCAGACCACTGGTTCCCCATTAGGCACAAGGCCATGAAAAGCCAGATGCTGTCAAATAAATTCTGAGTCGAGGTGACGACCACACGTGGGTCAGAGCAACATGCTACACAGAGTTCCCAATACCTGATGTGGGTGGGTGTGTAGCAGATCACCGAGACTTTTCTTCCTGTTTCCTCCTGGGGGGACCCGAGCTGCCCAATTTTCCAATTGGCCGAGCACATGGAGCTGCACCGCCCAGGGCCTCCAGCCTCGTATTAAACCGGTTTCATCTTCAAAGAGCTGACTTCCAAACAAGGGCCCCTTCACAGAGGCATCGGGGCTTAGGCCTTCAGCATATCCTCACTTCAGCCCAGTCACATTTACTCATAGTGCTGTCTGGAATCAAGAGCTGGAATTGGCAGCCCAGCCAGGGCTAGACTAGCAGCAGTTGTTGAACCTCCCAGGAGAGAAGTCTTCCTTTTGATGCACTTTAAATCATTAAAACAGCAAAAGAGGATCAGGGACCTTCCTCTCCCCACCATATGCATGCCATATTTGAATGGAAAGGTGCCAAGGGAAAGGGGCCCAGCCTTCCACTAAAAAGGAGAGAGAGCAGCCTGGAAGGGTGACCATTGACTGGCCCCAGTGTCCTACTGACATGGGTCACAGAGCCTGAGCAGGCTGACTCTGTCTTTTTTAAAGAAACTTTTTTAATGATGCTCTGAGTGAAAGTTTACAGAGAAACCAGTTTCCCACTCAACAATTCATACCGGTTCTGTTCTGTCACGTTGCTCACAATGTCACCTCCCTGTGTCCCCTGCTTCCATTCATTCTTCTTTCCTCGCCCTTCCTGCCCTCTGAGTTTCCTCCCTAGGCAAGACTGCTCTTCGTATCTCAGACTTGATTCTTCTAAGAAGTGTACAACTTCTCCAGTGCTTATTGTTCCCTTGATCAGCCTGTCACTTTGTTGAGTATCTAGAGTGGTTGTTTCCAATCTTGAAAGATGATGGAGGGTCAGAGTCTTGGGATTCCACCCATCTGATCATCCACTCTCTGACCAGCCAGCCTGCTGCCTTTTATGATTTTGAATTCTGTTCCACTTTATCCAAGCCCTTCTAATGTGATCCTTTTCACAAAGGATAGCAGTCGTAGCCAGGCACCTTCTAGGTCTTCTGGGCTCAGAGTCGGTCCTGGAAGCCGGCATTCACATGATCCGTTACTCCTTTGGACCCTCTGCTTCCATGCGCCTGGAATTGTTTTCACCCTTCTTCACTTGGCATAGGGAGACATCAATGGTGATAAAGACTGCTCAGTCTTGTTTTCTAAGTCTCCCTGCTTTCCAGCACCCAAACATGGCTTAGCATCTGGGAACATACCTGAGGGTTAGGCCTCATGTCTAGATCATTGTCCTAACGCTCTTTGGAGGCCACCATCATTCCTTGAGTGTGCTGCTAGATCACTGAGGTGAGGTTGCCCCCACCAGCTGCCAGTTCTAACCAACATCTGCTTCCATGGCTCATCACTGGAGAACAGACTTTGGATCAGGCAAGCCCTGGGTTTGAAAACCATCTCCAACCATTTACATGGCCGTGTGGCTTTGATCCAGAGACTTGGCAGTGCTGGGCCTCAATGTCCTCATCTGTGTAATGGGACGCATGCGTGCACTTGCTGTTATCATGGCCCCACCCCACCCCTGCAAGAGAGAGCTATAAAAATCCACACCAACTCTTGACTTCTACTCGGTTTGGCAGTGCTTGCTGCTGTGATGCTGGAAGCTATGCCACTGGTATTTCCAAGGCCTGTAGGGTCACCCACCTTCCAATGGTCCTTCTAGACCCAGACCTATGTCTGAAAAGTAGCCAGTAAGACTCCTCTCGGTCCCAGGAGTGCATTGGTCTAACTCACACTCTTTGGACATATCATCAGGAAGCTCCTGGACTGGAAGAGGACACCGTATGGGGCGGAGCAGAGGGCCAGGGAGGGTAAAAGGGCCCTGAACATGGGTCCTTTGGCAACATGTGTTGTTGGGGGGGGGGGCAGTGCTGTCAAGTGGGGTCCCACCCATAGCAGTCCCACTGGCAATAAAGGAAACACTGGTCCTGCCCGTGCCGCCTTCACCAAAGTCATGTTAGAGCCCACGGTCACATCCCCCGTGGCCATCCCTCTCCTTGATGGTCTGGCTCTCTTTTCCCTGACCATCTACTTTACCCAAAATGCTGCCCTTTGCGGGGAGAAGAGGGGCTGCATCTAGCTTCCAGGAGGTATGGAAAGGCTGAGTAGTGCAGTTTCCTGTTCTCTTCAGAAGAATCCCCTACGGTGAGATGGGATAGGTGGCCCAACAACCACAAGGTTGGCTGTTCAAAACCACCAGCCACTGTTGGAGGAAAAGATCAGGCCTCCTGTTCCTAAAAGGATACACAGTCTCAGGAGTTCTCTATCGCCTCACCATGAGTGGGGATTGGTATAACGGCTGTGGGGGTGGGGTGGGGGTTGGGTTTGCTCTCATCAGAAGAGGGAAGTGAGGGGCAGGGGCCAGGGATGGCTCTGGGCATCTGGCCCTTGCTGTCTGCCAGATGCAGGAAGGTCTGACACCTCCACTTACACTGTGACTTTGCACCCAGGGTTGTGTTGACCTTGAGTCAACGCATTTGGAAAATGAAAACAAGCGCAGGCACTTCCTCCCCCAGCTAAGATGCCCAGCACTCAGGAAGTATTTAATAGATAGATGGGTGTGGGAGGTTACCCAATGGGCTGCTAATTACAAGGTCGGTAGTGCCAAACCCCCAGCCCTTCTGAGGAAGAAAATTGAGACTTTCTGCCTCTGTGAAAACGAAAAGGCTGAGAAACCCCTGGGGAGCACCTCTACTCTGTCCTGTCCTGTTGAGTCGAGGTGAGTGTGATTTACATTCTTTTGTGAAGTATCATCTTAATCGTTGTAATGAGGAGGTGATATTTACGTCTTGTATCTCTGGGAAATTACTGAATGCTTCCCAATCACATGAGCATGTATTCTCCAACTCCCTAAGGAAGTCATCCCCAGGTTTGTTCAAAGAGGTCTGAAGATGGCTAGCCTGCATTTCTTCAGTAAATCAGAGGGAGTCGGGAGAAAAGGGAAGTCCTTTGGACACTGCAAATGGTCAAGGTGCTCACCTGCTCGCCAACAGGTTGGAGTCCAGCCAGAGGTGCCGGAAAAGAAAGATCTGGAGATCTTCTACCCAAACCAGCCACGGCCAACTGTCTGCTGCACAGTTCTACCTGACACATGGGGCTGAGGTTGTGTGCATGTGTGTGTGCCTGCTGTGAGTCCTCATTGGTCAAGTTTACTTCCTGCCTTCGCAGGCAGAATCTCTATTGACTAAGGACTCTGGCCCATGCTTACTGCAAATTGACACAAATAACACACACACACACACCCCTTGCATGTTCCTTTCCGGTGTATGCTATGTAAGTTACACACACGTGTCTGCGTGTATGTGGGTGCATAATAGAATCTGTTCCAGAGCACTGACCATCGGGCAGCCCCAGGCCATTCCAGTTGGGGGTTATCTTTGAGGAGTCCCTGGTTGGAGGTAGCAACTTAGTCCTGTCCCTGGGTCTTGCGGAGGCAGCCGCCCGCCCCAGCCCTTGCGTCTCTCCCAGTGGGTCACTTGAGCTGGTGCTAAAGGCGCAGCAGAGAGGAGGGCCAGGGGCCAGGCAGAGGCTGTGGAGCTAGTGAGGTGCTCAGCAAGTCGCATTCTGCTCACGCTGTGAGCGTCCATCTCAAGGGGCAGAGCTGGCCTTCCCGGTCCCAGCTTGCTGGGCCCAGACTCCGCTCCACTGTATGAGCAACCGACCCATACAAAGCAGGCACTCGTTGAGAGCAACGACTGTGTACAGGCGGACTAACACCTCACAGCCATCAGGTTGAATCTGACTCAGGGTGACCCTGTAGGACAGAGAACTGCCCCAGTGGGTTTCTGAGACTGCAGCTCTCTGCAGAAACAAACCGTTTCCGCTTTCTCCCAAAGAGTGACTGGTGGGTTCGAACCGCTGACCAGGCAGCTCGTGGCCCAGTGTGTAACACACTACGTCACCAGATCCACTTTGTTTTAATGCACGGTGCAGATCTTGCGCTTGTTACAAACGCAAGGTTTGTGGCCACTCTGCGTGGAACAGTTCCGTCAGCCTCCTTTTCCCCAACAGCAGGTTTGCATTCATGCCTCTGCGGCCCGTTGTGGTCTTTGCTGCGATCTTTCAAACCTTTGCATCCCGCTGCCACATGTTTCATAGACACTGCCTAGCGTGGACGCCACCCTTATGTACACGTGGGTGTGACTCGTTTATTTCGGTGGCCTGGTTGAGAAGCTCCATTCTCTCCCGGGCACCCCGCCCAGCCTTCTTCGGAAACTGCCGAATTGTCTGTCTGCAGCGCTCGATCCTCATTCAGAATCCAAGACTTTCCCCCTCCAGCACGTTTGTCTTCGTTGCAGCGTTAGTCCTCCGCAGAGAGACACGAGGAAGAATTAAATTAGGGGCATTAGCGTCTCCGGATGGCGAATCCAGACAGATGCCAGGCAGCCCGCTGGCTCCCAAGGGACTCTGCTTTGTCTCATGGGCCGGACTTGGGGAGGGAGTCACAAACGTCTCTTTCTCAGGTCTCTGTGCTGAACCGATGTGGGGAGTAACTGACTGTCCTTCTGCTCATCCCCAGGACCTGGACATGTATCCACTGTGACTTTTTTATGGGATCCTTTCCTGAACCCAGTGCAGCCCTGGTGGTGCAGTTGTGACCAGCTGGGGCGTGATTCACAAGGTCCACAGTTTGAAACCACCAGTCTCTCCACGGGTTTTGACTCCTGCAAACAGAGTCCTGGGCACTCACAGGGACAGTTCTACCCCGTCTTAGAGGCTTTCTCTGAGTCATATGGACTCGGTGGCAGGGAAGCTGAGTGCTCATTAGCACCCCGGGTGCATTTCTACCTCAGGGCCTTTCCGCCTGCTGTTCCCGGCACCGGGGATGCTGTTCTCCCAGGGCATGGCTGTCCCTTGTTTAGTTATTCCCCACACGTCCACTCAAATGTCACTCAGTACCCTCCATGCGTTTCGTCCAACCCTCTCCTCCCTCAATGGCCACCCATGTACAGCGGAATGGAAGTCCATCTTGTGCAGCACCATCCTGGCTGGGGGATCAGACCCTTGGAAATAGCTCACCAGGCCTTTCTTCCTAGCCCATCTTAGTCCAGAAGCTCTGCGGAAACAGGGTGAGCATTGCAGCCACATGCCAGCCTCCACGGGCAGCCACCGGCAACCAGTTGCCCTTGAGTACCTTGATGGGGAATCAAACCCAGGTCTCTCACATGGGTGGGGAGGGGTGGGGAAGAATGCCAGTCACTGCACTATCAATGGCCCCTTGTGAGTACTTCTTACCAAAGAAATAGGATCCTTCTGGACCTGAAAGGTTTGTAATTGGAGCGCTTCTGGGTCATGACTCCATGCTGTTTCTAATGTTTTCTGAACTCGTGATCAAGATTCTTTCAGCAATGTGGGTTCACACCTTAAACTCCTCCCAGTTCAGCAGAAGAAGGCAGATACAACCTCCACCACCACCACCACCACCACCCCCAATTGAACACATTTTGATGTGCTTGACAGGTTCGTTCTTGTTCTTGAGTGGTACATAGTGTTCCAACATCAGCAATCTTTCTAGACGGTTCTTTTCTAGATTCGAGAACTCTTTTAGGGACAGACAGGAGCTCTGGGGGTTCAGTGGTTATGTGTTGGGCTGCCAACCACAAGGTTAACAGTTTGAAACCACCAGTGGCCCCGCAGGAGGAAGACAGGGCTTTCCATTCCTATAAAGGGTCTCGGAAACTGACCGGGGCAGTCCGACCCTGTCCTATAGGGTCCTGAAGGGTCACTGTGAGTTGGAATTGACTTGATGGCTGTGGTTGTTGTTGTTGTTGTTAGGGTCAAATATCTCCAAGAACCAGAGGAAATGCCAAACCAGACAGAACACCTCTGGAAGCATCTCCCTTGGCAGGAGCCCAGGAACACCTGGGGTCCCCAGCAGCTCGACCAGCCAAGGAAGGCTCCGCCCTCCCCCACCCAGTGGAGACGGGGGCTCTGGATGGGGAATGCTCCAAGGCGGTGACAAACCCAACAGGAGCGTCCAGCTGTTGCCTTAACTTATTTGCCGCGATTCCCGGGACCCGGGTCTCCTTGTACCCATCTGCTCTCGGCCCCTCTCAGATGAATAATTCATCCCCAAAGTGATACGCTCACTGACACTGCTTAGATGGAAGTTCTGAAAATATCTGTCTCAGCTGGCCTCAGCCATCTCCAGGAGGAGAGAGAAGTTGAGAGTTCTGAGTCAACTCTTTGCTCTCCGATAGGCGAGGTTGTCACCCGGCCTTTCCAGCTCCCCAGGACAGACTGCCAGCAAGGAGGGGCAGTGTGTCTCTGCACGAGGGCAGGCCTCCTAATTGCCGTGTCGGAGTGCAGCCTGCACCTGCTACCTTGGCCTGCCGAACAGAGGAAACGGGCCATGTAATATTTATGGCTCCTGTAAAAATCACAGAATAATGTGAATAATTCTGGCACTTGCTCTGTTTACAGCGACATCTCCCGGCCCTTCAGCTCTAGTCTGGTCTCACATCAAGGAGACTGGGTGGCCCTGTCCCGTCTATACTGACTGGGTTGGCTTAGGAATGTGGGTGAAGGGCAGCGGGAACAAAGTCTGAACAAAGGTTCAGAAGCAAATTTCCTTCTCTTTCTCCATGTAACACGCTCCAGGGAAATCAGATGCATATGCATATAATGTGCACAGCAGGACACTAATATGAGAACGGGTGACTGATGCACTCTCTGTGAAAGCACTATGGTCACCCCTGTGTTCATCCCCCAGCCTCACTTTTGAAGGAAGGTGTCAGGAAGAGGTGAGAGGGACCCCCAAGAGGCCCAAGCCTCTGCTTGTATCCTCCCATCTCTTGTTCGCGCTCTCTGTCTTTCCTTCTCCCTTGATTCCTTCCCCCTCCCTCCTTCCCTCCTCCCTGCATTCTCCCCCTCCCTCCATCCGCTCCTCTTTCCCCTTTCTCCCCCCTCTCTCCCTCCCCTAATTCATGAGTCAGGATCCACTCCATGGCGTGGCAGTGAGTTGGCTCTATTTGGCTTGATCATGCGCCATCAAACGACGGGGTGGGCAACGAATCTCGAATATACCATGGACCATGGATGGCCAGGCGAAGAGACAAACCTGTCTTGGAAGCAATGCAACCAGCATGCTTCTCAGAAGCAAGGACAGAGAGACTGGTCTGTGGACACAGCTTGAACCCAGGATTAGCAAGGACAGTCCCCGGAGAAGGGCCTCTGTCTGCTAAAGGTGGGGGGGGGGGGGCGGCGCACAGCCTCACTGAGTCACACCCCCGTGATCAGGGAACGTAACAACACATGCCGGGGCATTGTGAATGGTTTGCAATCGACGGTGGGCCTCAAGGCTGGCGGATCAGATCCACCCGACGGCAGCTCGCAGGAAAGCCCTGGCAGTCTTCATGTCTAAAGAATTGGCCACCCAGAGAACCCTGGGGGCAGTTCTGGTCTCCTACGCAGGGATTACCACAAGTCCCTTGGCACCCGACTGCGATTGTGGCACCTGCAGGCACCAGTCAAGATGCCAAAGGAAAATAACAACAGGGATGCCCAGTCCCTATCCACAGGGGACACAGGAGAGGCGCTCAGGCCACAGAACCATGCTGACAAGTGAGGGAGAGGCTCTGCTGCTGTGTGGGACTCAGAGGAAGTGCTCTGAGCCTCTTCTCTGCCTATTCACACCCCCCCTCACCCCCCTGCTGTCCCAGGGCATTTGGTGCATTGGCCACCACAATCAGGTTCTAAAATATGGCGCACAGAGCCCACAGAGCTCTGGTCCCCTAGACCTCCCCACGACCCCTGGCAACCGCCCTCATGTGTGCTGTCTCTGGATTGTCTTTGGGGACTTATTTCACACCAGGGGACCCTTACAGCGACCATCCTCCTGCAACTGGGTTCTGTTCTTGAACAGAACGTCCCCAAGGTTCTTGTTACAATCCAGGAAGACCCTCGCACACACCTGGACACACGCGGGGCCATCGTGAATCAGGACCGATCCAGAAATGATGGTTTTCCTTTGAGGTTTAGCGCCTCGTGATGGAGACAGCTGCCTGAGAGGGGACGCTCGCGGTGACATTATAGGCCCTGGCGTGAGATGCAGCTTGGGCCATCTTCAAGATGGTCAGCATGTCCAAGTCCATCGCTGCAGCTGCTGTGCCCGTCCATCTCACCAAGAAACGGCCCCCTCCCTTCCCCAATGTTCCAGTGACGAAGTTCTCCCCATGTCCAAGAAGCCCAGCAAAGTCCTCAGCTGAGAGGCATCGGGGTTGCAATGGTTAATTTTCCAGACGAACGTTGCCAGGCCTTTCTTCCTGGTCTGCCTTCCCGCACCTCAGTGACAGACCAGCCACCCATCCCCACACCCTCGCAGAGGGGTTGTCGGAGTCCCTCGAGAGCTGGCGGGAGTGGCCCAGAGGCGCCTCCCACCCAGAGCTGCGCAAGTTAAGCCCATCAATAATAGATAGGTCACAGGTCCTGAAACCACGGGCCGTACTTTCCTACCAGAGGAGGGGGAGCAGGCTCCCGCAGTGCCCAGGATGGAATGTAAGCTCTTAATGAGCGCCCGAGTGCATTTCATCATTAGGGAGCACTCGGGCGGGCGGGCAGGCCCGAGGCCAGTCTGCTGCGGAGAGCACAGCCCTCCTGCACCGAGCCGATCTAGGAGGGGACGTACCTAAGTGAAGACGAATGAGATTGCGCAGTCACTAGATTTTATGTGCAGCCGTATAATACCTCTGTAATTATACGTGTGCACCCATAAATTGGGCACCAAGCTGAAAGGCGGCTTTGGAAACAGACTCAAAAGATCATAACAAAGCCACGAAAGATACCTGGGCCTCAGCGGGCTGAAAACCACTGTGACAAGGCGTCTGTTTCCATGGATTCAGGGGACCTCGGTGTTCTTCTTCATCATCCCCCCCGTCTTGCCTTTCCTTCTGAAATAGGGATGGCCAAGCTTATCGGTGATGAACAGAGGGCAGGAGTCCTGAAGGCCTTGTGCGCTCTGCACCGAGCTATGCCCAGCAAGGTCAGCAGTCTGAAACCATCAGTCTCTCCGAGGGAGAGAGATGGCACTATCCGCTCCCAGAAAGACCCGCACACTCAGAAACCCACCAGGACAGTGCTTCTCCGTCCTAGGTAGGGTGGCCCAGTTGGAATGAACTGGAGCACGGTGGGTTTTGAAGATAGAGGCAGGGGCAGCCCTGACAGTATGGAGACTGAAGTTGGACCCCAGACCCTGGGAGATGTCTGCGCACAATGACAAAGGCACTCGGTGCCCCTGAGATGTCCATAGGAAGAAAGAAACAGAAACAGAAACAAAATAAGGAAGCAGTGCCCACGCCACACCGGGTTCTCCCCAGCCCCTCTCCACCCCCATCCCTGCACCCCGGCTGCCCTGAGGTGACTGGGGATAGTTCTGGCTCCCTCTGTGGCTTCCAGTCGTGTGGCAGGTAATCAGGGAGTTTAAAGGCAGATCCGACAAGATCTGACTGTAGCCTCTCTAAGCTGGCAATTTTGCAGGATGTCTACAGAATGACATCCATTGCATTAATTGTAAAGCCCTCTCACCTCCCGCCCGCGCTCTCTGCAAACAGGAGCTTGGGGGACCCAGCGGGGAGGAATTGACAAGCAGCTCACCTCTCTCCCCCCCTCTCCTGCTCCCTCATCGGTGGTCCTGGAGCTCTCCTGATTACAAAGCAAAGCAAAACACACACCTGGGCTGGCAAGTGGATACTCCTGGCGGCCCACACGTGTTACAGAGTGGCAGTGCCCCACGGAGGACTTGTGGCTGCTGTCTTCACAGGGAGGAGCCCTGCTGGTCCAGAGGCTCCGTGGCGGGGTTCCCAACCAAGAGGTCTGCAGTTCAAACTCTGGGCAGAGAAAGATAAGGCAGTCTGTTACCCTGAAGCCTGCAGTCTTGCCAACGCCGTGGGGGCAGTTCCACTCTGCCCTCTATGGTCACGACGACCAGAATAGGGGGCCCAGGGCTGTCGTGCGTGGGTTACTCAGATGTATTGCTCGCCGATAGGTCAGTCGTTTGAACCCACCAGACCCTCAGAGGAGAATGTGGAGGCTTTCTGGTCCCCTGAAGATTCGCAGCCTCGGAAATCCACAGGGGCAATCCTTTTCTGTCTGGGAAGACTGCTGGGAATCAGGATCAACTCGAGGGCAGGTGAGTCAGAGTTCGCCGATGGCAATGAGTTTGGGGTGTGAGTCGGGACCCGCTCGGCCCACTGCCGTGAAGTCGGCTCGGACTCAGCGCGAGTTCTGTACAACCGAACAAAGCACAGCCTGGCCCTGTGCCCTCGCAAGGATGCTGATGCTTGAGGCCCTGGTGGCAGCCACTGTGGTCCATTTACCTGGTCTGCATCCTTGCCTCTGAGGAGGCATCCTGGCTGTACTTCTCCAAGGCAGCTCTGCTGGTTCTTTTCTTGTCATCGTTTTAGTGGGTCTCTTACAGCCCTTCGAACGATCCACGCATCCACTGGGTCAACCACATTGGTACCATCATCCTTTCCCAAACAGTTCCTTTCTACTGAGTCCTCGGTGTCATCTCCTCACTTTCTTCCTCCCTCCCCCACCATGCCTCCTTCATGAACCTTTGATAAGTTATCATTGTTTTTCATATCTTTACACCGACTGCTGTCTTCCTTTACTTGAGTTTCTGCTGTTCGTTCCCTGGGGGTGGGGGAGTAGTTATATGTTGATCAGTTCCCCCTTCTCCCCCAACCCCTCCCCTACCTTCATGGTATCGCTATTCCCATTATTGATCCTGAGGGGTTTATCTGTCCTGGATTCCCTGTGTTGCGAGCTCTTACCTGTACCAGTGTACATGCTCTGGTCTAGTCAGATTTGTAAGGTAGAATTGGGGTCATTAGAGTGGGGGGTGGGATTGAGGAAGCATTAAAGAATTCAAGGGATGTTGTGTTTCCATGGTGCTATACTGCATCCCTGCTGGCTGACCCCTTCCCTGTGATCCTTATGTGAGGGGATGTCCAAGTGTCTACAGATGGACTATGGGTCTCCACTCTGTCCCCCTCATTCACATTGATAAGATTCTTTGGTCTGGGTCTTCTGATGTCTGATATCTGATCCCATCAACACCTCATGATCACATAGGCTGGTGTACTTCTTCCATGTGGGCTTTGTTGCTTCTCAGCGACATGGCCACTTGTTTGTCTTCAGGTCTTTAAGGCCCTAGAGTCTCTAGGCATTCTCAAACTATAGTCAAATGTGGCTCAATAAGGACATTTACTTGACCAATGGGTATTTTTGCTGCTGCTCATCCTGGACCCGCAGTGAATTTGTTCATTGTCTTTTTTTTTTTTTTTGAAGTATAGTCTGGCCCTCCAATGGTCTGAGGGACAGTGAACTGGCTCCCTGTTTAAGAAGTTTGAGGACCCCTGCCTAGATGCAATATCTTTTGATAGCAAGGCACCATCAGCTTTCTTTACCACATTTGCTTGTGCACTCATTCTGGTTCTTTTGGTAATCCATGGTACTAGGAATAAGAAATAGGCTGTCTGTTTCTGAAGAATTAGCCATTGAAAATCCTTATGAGTTGCAGTTGCCCATTGTCTGGCAGCGTGCCTGAGGATATTCAGCTGTGACCCAGCTGTGAGCACTGGATAATGTTTGAAGGGAGGTCACCAGGCCTTTCTTTCTCACCTGTTTTTGCCTGTAAGTTTCACAGAATGCTGCACACCTTGGATGGCCTCTGTTGGCATTTGAAACACCAGTGGCCTTGCATTCAGCGTCACAGTATCACACAAGCCTCCCCAGCACCACAATCAGGTGGTGGATTTCAGATGCAAGGAGTCTTTCCAGACAAGGTCCCATTCGAGAGTTCTGGGGTTTAGGACCTCAAGCACCTTTTGGAGGGCATTGTTCAGCCCACAGGCATGTGTAAGTTGGACAGGGAATAAGGAAGGCTGAAGAAGAACCGATGAGTTTGAATTTGGGTGCCAGAGAAGAGTATTGAAAATGCCCTGGACTGCCAAAACAATAATCCAAGCATTGAAGACGTGCAGCCAGAATGCCCCTCAGGGGCGAGCATGGTAAGACTTTGACAGTCCCTGGAGAAGGACATCATGCTTGGCAAAGTAGAGAGACAACAAAAAAGAGGAAGGATGGGTGGACACGAGTTGCATAGTGAGCTCACACTCACACAAAGGGACAATTGGGAGGGCGGGATGGGATGGGCGGTGTTTCCTTCTGTTGTACATAGGCGTTGCTATGGGTCGGAACCAATTCAACAGCATTTAACACAGCAACGATCTCAATCCCTGTTGTTGTGGCTGGCACCGAGTCTGTTCTGACTCCGGGCACCCCGCTGTGTGTGGCCCAGAACTGCACTGTAGCATTTCCAAGGTTAGGACCCTTCACAAGCTCATCACTAGCCCTGTCTTCCCAGGTGTCTGTGGGTGGGTTTGAACCACCAACCTTTCAGCCAGTCATTGAGGATGTAGCCATCGCACCATCCAGAGTGTCCATTCCACTCAAGGCAGATGTCAACGACAGAGCGGACACACTCTGACCCCCAGAGCTCGGACTCTACCCTTTGGTCCCCCGCTCCCTGCTTGCCATCCCCAGTTCTGAGCCCACAGAATGGAAGGAGCGTCTCAGAGCAGCCACCCACCGTCTGAAGTCAGTCCCTTTTAGGCATCCACGAGCCCTCTGGTACCCACGGAATCTGAAGAAGAGACCGGTCCTCAGGATGATTTACTGGGCCAGAAGCACCGAGTGCGCGCAAACAATTATGTGTATCTGTTGGTTTGTTTTCCACATCTGGTCACCGGGCCAAGGAAACATAATTAATTTTTTGGTTCCAAAGAGACAATTCCACCGGTGATACACATCTTTAATTAGCCCAAACTCAACAATTGAGCCTGGCACTCTATCTCAGGGAGCATGCGACTGACACCGGAGGGGAGATGGGGCCAGATTCGAGAGGGGCGGGGAGGGGGGAGAATGAACGCAATTGTAAAGGCCTGAAATTAAAGCCGTTGCTTAAACAAGATAAGGGCTGGGTTTCATTCTAGGGACAATCTCATCAGATGCAGATCTAAGAAGGAAAAGCAAACAGGGGAAGAGTAAGGGGAATCCAATAGGAAAAATAAAATGGGAGCCCCCCGCCCCCCATCTCTAGTCAGGTATGTTTTGCAAACCAACACTCCAAACTCACTGCCATCACTTCTGACTCACAGTGACCCTATAGGACAGAGTAGAAGTGCCTCTGTGGGTTTCTAAGACTCCCATTTTTATGGGAGTAGAAAGTCTCTCATTTTTTCCCCTTGGAGTGGCTGGTGGTTTCGAACATCTGACCTTGCAGTTAGCAGACACTGCACCACTGGTTCAGCATAAACTGGCTTTACCACACAAACTCTCTCTGATGAAACTAGAGGGTGGGATCAGGGGCGGCCACTTGAACAGACCAGGACTTAATTTCTCTGTGGGTCTTCTACAAGTTTTTCTGACAGCCCCACAGGATGACGACCAGAGACTTGGAACGAGCTGTAGGCAGAGACCCCATGTGGCCATTTAGCTTTTGGACCTATGAGAAAATAAAGGTTCTGTTCTTCAAAGCCACCCCCTTATGGTCAAACTCAAACTCACTGCCATGCGGATTGCAGTCCAATGTGTAACCGTGACACCACCAGGGCTCCCCCTTCTGTACCACCAGTCTGCACCCCCAGAGCTCCTTATAGCAGCTTCCCCCAAACCCCAAACTCACTGTTCTCCAACTCAGAGTGGTTCTGGAGGGGAACATGGAACTGGCTGTGTGGTTTTCTATAACTCTTTCCAGGGGTAGACAGTCTTGTCTTTCTCCTGTGAAGCAGCTGGTGGTCTTGGGTTGCTGACCTTGAGGTTAACCCAATACATAGCCACTATCCCACAAAACCTGGATGGATCCCCCTTAGAGGCACAGCCCTGCAAGGCACCTAATCAAACTCTCACAAAACAAAATATAAAACAAAACTCACCACCAGCCAGTCAGTTATGCCTCATAGCGACCCTGTACTTAACCCTGCGAGCTTCTGAAATTTTAGATCTTTATAGGAACTGACAGCCTCATATTTCTACCAAGGAGTGAGGGACTGGTGGGTTTGAACAGCTAAGTCTGAAGCTAGCAGATCAGTGTGTAACCCAGTAAGCCACCAGGGTTCCTCCTTTTATGGAAACGTCCAGCAATTCCCAAGGGATATGCCCATGAGAACCTGGTGGGTGAGCTTCTGTTCGCCGCGCGCGCGCACATGCGCGCGCGCGCGTGTGTGTGTGTGTGTGTGTCAGGGCCACAAAAGTCGACGAAGGGGAAAGCCTTCGGAAATGGAAAAGCAAATTTGCATCTTATCAGATTTTAAAAGAGAAATCTCTATAATGCCTTGACGAGGTTCCAAATCCAGACTCCGGACTGGGAATGCAGGCTTCATGGAATACTCAAATGCAGAAAGGGCCATTCTTAGATTTCTTTGTCAACGGTGTCCTGCATTGTCAAGCCCTTTGGCAGAGGAGGTGAGAGGACACTGAGGCTCTCCTGGGGACAGGCAGCGTGCTCATTCACCTGTTCCTGTCCAGAGAGAGGTAAATGTGCCCACCAAGGAGGAGATGACAACCATGGGCTTGCCTGGTGCTTTGGGAATAGGACACACCTAGGTTGTTAACCGAAAGGTCCACAATTTGAAACCCCTAGCTGTTCCGTGGGAGAAAGACACGATTTTTTACTCTCTTAAAGAGTTACAACTTCTGAAATCCAGAGGGGCAGTGCTATCCTGCCCTTTAGGGCCGCCAGAGTCGGCATCGACTCAGTGGCAGTGAGTTTGGCTGGTTTTGGTCTCTACTCTGACACATACGTGAACCAACTGTATGACAGGGGCCTCTGCATGAGGAAGGTTGAGAACCACATGTTGGCCTGCAACGTGCAAAGGCAGCAATTCAAACTCCCGGGTAAATCCTCGGGCGAAAGATGAGATTTTCTGCTCCCTTAAAGCTTTGCAGTCTGGGAAGCCCCAAAAGGCAGTTCTACTCTGCCTATAGGGTCACTGTGGACATAAACGGGGTGGCAGTGAATTTGGGGCAGAGCCTTTCAGTAGGACCTTGTCAGGTCTTTCTTCCAAGGCGCCCTGTGAGTGGATTCAAACCTGCTGATACTAGTTCCTTACTTAACCGTGTACACAGCCCTGAAACTCTCAAAGGGTCCATGCTTCTCTTTGCCGCAGAACAACGATCATGAGATGGAGCCTCGCCCCAAGAATCGCCACCTCCTCCAAGAAGCTGCCCAGGATTGCATTCAGCCACAGGAGGGACCACGGCGGAGCCCAGCCCCAGTGAACTGCTGCTCTTATTTCTCTCTTCATCATGTCAGCCTCATTTTATTCCAGGCTTTCTCCTGTGCATGGGGAAAATGCTAATTCCGTGGGCTGGCCCCCCGGGGGGCCTGCAACACGGAGACTCTGAATCAGCGATGAAGCCGCCTGCCTTTGAAGGAGGCAGAAGATGAAAGGAGGGCGGCTTAGAACCCCGAGGAGAGGGGAGCAGGCATGCAATATTTACACGGCCCTTTCATGAGAGGGGGCTGCCCCAGCTCTTAACATGGGCTTTCAAGTAAGTCGGCTTGCTTTGCAGCCCCAGACGGATGTGGGCTGCACTTGGTGTTTTAAATGCTCCTCTCTGCCATCTTGATGTTTTAATCCACTGCCTTTCCAGGCCAACCAGCTCCAAGTGCTCTCAGCAGCTGGGCCACGGGGTCGTTCCAAGGCAGAACAGTCACTGGACCTGAAAAAACTACAAAACCCCGACTTGCCATCATCTAGTTAATCCCGATTCAGAGAGACACCATTGTATAGGGTAGAACTGCCCCTGAGGGATTTCCAAGGGCTGCGAATCTCTCCTGGAGTGGGAAACTTCCGTCTTTCTTCCAAGAAGCACCTCAAGGGTTTGAACCACTCACCTGGGGGTTATCTACTGCCTTGTGCCTAACCCTTGTGCATGCCACCAGGGCTCCTCGTTGCTTCTAAGAAGACAGGAAAACTGACGACCCTCTCCATATAGAAATGCTGTTGAAATTAGGTGCCCTTGTGTCAGCTCTCACTCCCAGCCACCTTGCGTACTTGTGTCAGCTCTCACTCCCAGCCACCTTGCGTACGGCAGAACCAAACGCCGCCCGTTCCCCGGCCACCCGCACGGTCATGGTGACGTAGGAGCCCCTGACGGCAGTCACCGTGTCAAGCCATCTTGCAGAGGGCCTGCCTCTATTCGTGGACCCTCTGTTTTTACCAAGCACGTTGTCCTTGTCCAGCGGCTGGTCCCTCTGGATAACAGGTGCAGAGCACGTGGCACGAAGTCTTGCCCTTCTCGCCGCCAGGGAGCCCTCTGGCTGTGTTTTCTCCAAGACAGATGGGTCTGTTCTTCCAGCACCAGTAAGGCTTCGAAGGCCTGCACACAACCCACGCTCCCTGTGGAAGAGGACAAAGCTGGGTCAAAGGAGCACGCCATTTTCTCCCCTCTCCCTCCCTCTTTTTTTTGTCGCTGCCTCTTTCCTTCCCCTGTTAAGTTGGAGAAGCTGGAAGAAGACAGGGCTTTTCTACTCGTCAAGAGTTCGAGCTTGACACCCACAGGACTCTTCTACCCTGGCCTGCAGGGCCGCTCTGAGTCGCCGTCAACTCGACGGCAGTGAGTTTGGTTTCGGAGCTGTGGGGCCTTCTCACCACGCGGACAGATCTCAGTGGACAGGCCGGTGTGTTTTTATATCTGTGATTTGTGTCACTGCCGCCAGAGCAAGATCCAGAACGTTCTGGCCGCCAGACACGCCCTGGTTGTGTTTTTAGTTGTGACCCGGTCCATTTGCACTCTCGCCAAGCCTGTGTGTGTGAAGACCAGGACTGTGCTCCATGGGCGTCTCAGGTTTGGAGCTCTCTGGAAGCAGATTGCCAGGCTGCATCCACAGAGACTGGTGGGTGAGTTTGCACCACCCCCAGTTTAACTCGCGGCCGAGTGCTTCACCGTTGTGCCACCCAAGGATTCCCCTCAACAACAACAACAACCCCAAATCCTCACTACCATCAAATTAATTTCAACTCATAGCAACCATAGAGGACAGGGAGGAACCGCCCTTGACTTTCAGAGACTGAAACTCTTGACAGGAATAGAAAGCCCCGTCTTTCTCCCTGTGTTAGACAGGGTTGTCTAGAGAAACAGAATCAGGACACTAGTAATTTTATGTATATCTATATAGATAGAATGATATCTAACACAAGAAAGAAACAGTTCACTAATCTATAAAGCAGTATGAAAGGCTCCATGCAGCGCACTTGCGTGAGACAGCTAGGAGACTGGCAGTCCTTCGAGTCTTGAGGGCCGCCAGGTCGTCCTCTGTAGAGTAATCCAGGCTCTCCGGTCACAGGCAGCAAACAGCAAGGCGGGTCACCAGCAGTTAGTCAGATGACAGGGTCTGACAGTCCCCAGCTCTGTAGCGTGGCAAAGCAGGGCTTGAAGAAACCTTAATTCACAGTGACACAGTTCACGGATTAGGTGTCCCATGGGGGGTTTAGCTTGCAAATCGAGACACAAGACAAACAAGGCAGCCGGCTGGTCCAAAGATCCAAGAGCAAGAGAGAGAGAGAGAGAGAGAGAGAGAGAAGGATCGCAGAGCCATTTCTATCTCCATCCTTCAATTGATCTCACATGTTCATTGGCCATGTTGTCACAACAAACTTACCTATCTTATCTTCTTTGGCCATGTTGGAACAACAAACCTACCTCTCACACTCCCTCAGAGCAGCTGGTGGTTTCAAACAGCTCTGGACTTGCCACGAGCAGCCCAGCCCATCACCACTGCACCACCGGGGCTCCCACAAAGTGGCCACGAAGCATTAAGATTCCCCAGAGAAAGAGCCCAGATGACATGCAAGTTGTCATTGCCGATGTAGTCAGCTTCTATCGAAGCAGGCCCTGGTGAGTGGCAACTCCATGCACAAGGGGACAAGGCATGGGCCAGTCTGGGACCGCTCCTGTGATTGGCTGAGGAGGGGATGGTTGTACTGATTTAGACCAGAATTTCTACTGAAAGCTTTTCGGCATCTTAGCAACACACACGTCTCCTCTGAGAGATGGGTGACGAATGAGGTCCAATGGCCGGAAATGATCTGGGAGGCAAGCGTCCTACCACTGAGCCACCAATGCCCCCCGAGAGACGTTCAGTCCACCACACTTCTATTTAAATATAAGTAGGTGTGAATCTCCAGCAAGGAGCCCTGGTGGTGTGCTGGGTTGTGAGTTGGAACCCAGCAGCCGCCATGAGAGGGAAAGGTGAGGCCATCTGCTCCCGTAAAGAGCGGCAGCCCGGGCAGCCCACAGGGGCAGTTCTGCTCTGTCCTGTCCCGTCCTCTGAGTTGGAATCAGCGGCAGTGAGTGAAGTGTCAGGCTCGCCTCTCTTATTTATCTAAAAAGTGATTACAGTCGCAAAACGAGCCACACGCCTTAATGGGGTGGAGCTGCGTTTATACACATATTCTTAACAAGTCTCCAGCCAAACCCTATTGTAAGAAGGAAAAGACTAATGTTCACACGTTTCGGTGATCATCTCTCTCCAAAGGAGGAGTCACAAGCCCTTCCGGAACAAACCAGTATCTAAGTGTGTCGTGACCATCCAGTGAAGGAAAGGAAAGGACCCGTGTCTTTTTAACCGAATGATCTGCATGTCACATCAAGGCTACAGAAGAACTAACAGGGCCGACCGAACGATCGGTTGATAGCCGGCGAGGGATCTGCAAGAAACTGACATATTTTTGGATGCCGTTTGGGGGGAACCCACCCAAAATAGGGCTTTCCCATCAGGAAATGCTTGAGGGCCAGGTCACGTACCAGCACGCCCTGATCAGCCTCCTTGCCAATGGCTGCGGGATTGCTAATAGCTGGGGCTTGCCTTTCATCCCGAGGCAGGAAATCAATCCCGTCACAGGCAGGGACACTCTGTTGGCACACAGTCACCCCGAAGAGGACAGGGTAGTCAATGATTTCAATCAAATAAGCCCATCGATAGCACAGCCGTTGCCGATTCCCATGTGTCACCAAACAAAGGACCCAGTTCACGGCGGGCAGGTCAATTCCGAGAAGAACCGTCCCCGCAGCGCATCCCAGGCTGTGAATCTTCACGGGAGGAGGAAGCCTGGCCTTTCTGCCACGGGGCCACTCGGGGGGCTCCAACTGCTGCCCTGGCGGTTAAGCCGCCCAACATGTAGCGCCGCTCCCCCAGGGCTCCCTTGAATGGCATGGCCGAACTTGGGGCTGAGTGAAATAAGCCTGCCACAGCTGAGCCCGTGGGGGTGCGGTGGTTGTGTGCGGGACTGCGGCCCACCGGGTTGACGGTTCAAATCCAGCAGCAGCTCTCCAGGAGCAAGGCTGGCCTTCCTCCTTCCACCAGGGTAGTGATGCGGGCGGGAGTGGGGTGGGGAAGCTTGGTCATAAGTCTATATGTGAAGACTAAAAGGAAATAAGTCTGCCACAAACGGACGAAGAGTGTATGCCCCCACTTACATGGAGCAGGCGGCTGCACAGCCTCAAAAGCTTATCACTGGTAACCAGGGGTGCCCGCCCTGGTGGTGTCGTGGTTATGGGTTGGGTTGTTAACTGCAAGGTCAGCAGTTTGAAACTACCAGCCGCTCCGTGGGACAAAGACAAGACTTTCTGCTCCCGAAAAGAGTTGCAGCCTTAGAAACCCACAGGAGCAGTTAGTTCCACCCCGTCCTGCAGGTTCTCTGTGCAAGGGACCCTACTCGATGGCGCTGAGGGAGGTGGGAGGAGGGGAGAGGCAAGCCACTGTGGAGGGGGCTCTGAGCTCCCATGAAGGGCAGTGGAAAGATGCGGAAAAGGGGGATGAGGGCGGCTGCCCCATGTGGTGGGCATCCTCGAGGTCACGGAATTGTGCATGGGCAAATTGCCCAAGGGGTCTGTCTGTTTTTACCATCATTCCAAGAATCCCTGGTCTCCATCCAGATGAAGGTCTAGAGTAGTGTTTCCTGATGCTGGAAGAGTCAAAGAGGGCTGAAAACGTAGATCCCACACTTTATCCCGGGTGGTGGGCTGTAGGACAAATGCTTTTAATGGCTGGGTAGACCTTGAGCAGTATTTTGTCTTGTCTTGTTTTCTGATAAGGGGGTGCCCTGACTGCCATCCAGTCATAGCAATGACATCAGACAGGGTAGAACTGCCCCTGTCAGTATCTCAGGCGGTAACTCTTACAGGAATAGAAAGCTCCATCTTTCTTTCTTACGCAGAGCAGCTGGTGGGCTCGAACAGGTGACCTTGTGGATCGTAGATGAACTCATAACCACTCTGCCCCCACGGCTCCCGAAAAGGGTGTCATTAACGTCCCCTGCATGATCATCATCATGGAGATGTCCACCCTCAGATATTTTCCTTTTAGACCACAGGGTCGCAAACTTTTTTGGCTTACTGAAAGGGGGCGGTGGTGCAGTGAACCAAATAAAGTTTGGGCCCCACTGACCTAAAGCAGGAGTCTGCAAGCTTTTGGGCAGAAGAGCCAATCCCTCGAAATAATTTTAAAACTACCTGACAGCCATAAATACATTGTACAAATGAGGAGAATTTAGGGGTGTTAGGAATGAAAGTAGGATAGTTTTATTTTCCATTTCAGTTTTATTTCAGCGGCACAAGCACACAATGAAAGAGCTGACTGCGGCCCAGGGACCAAAGCTTGCTGACCTCTCTGGTCTAAGAGAATATCTGAGGGTACAGATCTTCATTACGATGGTGAGGAAGAGGATAATAATGGTGCCCTGCTTAGGAAATCTTCCTCCAGCCTACAGCGAATTTTGAAAAAGCTTGCACCTTTTCACATTTAAAAAGAAAAAAATTGACATCTACGCTTCTTCATGAACATGAACACCTAAGAAAATTCTGATGTGAACATCCACCGTTTTCTTCTGGCTAACCGCTGTTTCGTTTATTCTTTGTAATTCTGTTCGTGGTGGTGGTGGTGGTGTGGGTATAAGGGACCCTGGTGGGGTAGAGGTCATGCATTCGCCTGCAATCCCATGGCCGGCAGTTCGAAACCACCAACAGCTCCTCGGGAGAAAGACTGAGCTTGCAATGCCCACAAACGGCTGCAGTCTCGGTAAGCCACAGGGAGACGCCGTGAGTCAGCCCTGACTCGGCGGCGGTGGCAGAGAGCTTGGGGCTTGGTGGAAGAAATACGCAGCGAAGCGCAGATTCAGAAGTTTCCCTGCACCCCCCATTCCATGCCACAGATTGTGCCAGCCTTCTCACCTGCGTGTCTGAGTCGCTCCTCCCCAGTCACCTAACTCCCTGCGGAGCTTTCATCTCCCCACTTGTTACGTTGGAGAAGAAATAGAAGGCTTCCTACTTCCATAAAGAGTCACCGCCTTGGAAATCCCCGGGGGGGGGCCGTTCTCCCCCATCCTCAGGGATTCCTCCCGGATGGCAGTGAGTTTGGGTTTGTTATCAATGGGATCTCCTAGAGAGCCGTCTTAAACCAGCACAGCGTTCAAGACTGCAAAGTGAGCTATTGTTTGGCTGTGAGGCTCCCTGGTGGTGGGGTGGGTAACATGCTGGACTGCTAACCACAAAGTCAATAGAAAAAGGAAGGTTTCTGCCCCCGTAAAGATTTACCGTCTAAGAAATTCACAGGGACAGTTCTACTCTTTCCTGTTGGGACACTATGGGTCAGAATTGACTCCACGGCAGTGAGTTTGTTTTTTGGGGGAAGATTGTTTGGTTTTAAGAAGACTTTGGCGGATATTGTTGGTTTCCAGTTCGAAGATGACCTCAGGCAATTGTTTCAGAGGTTGAACCAGTCTCCAAGGCTCCCCTCAGTCTGGATTCCATGAGGATTTGCTAAATAGAGATGTCTTAGAATCAAGCTGTCGCACCCCTCTCCACGTATCCCAGGCAATCTAAATCCACTCCAATTTTATGTTCCTCACCATTCACTTAGAAAATGCACAAACAAACCCCTTTTCACAGTCAAAAATAATAGAATCTCTAATGTCCCTTCCTCTCCTTGAACTCATATTTCCATCCCATTTCCCCCACAGGATTATAGTCGAATGTAATATATTTTTATGCTTGGAGGTATTTTATTAATCACCCCATCATCATTCTCTCAGCAAAAAGTATAAAATTAAAATTACGTTTTTTAATTACCTGTGATCATAAAGGTCTAGTGTTCCGGTGTGTGTGTGTCTGTGTGTGTGTGTGTGTGTTTTCTTGCTTCTTCCTAGTTTGAACTAACAGCATGATACAGAGTACCCAATTTATCAAAACCAATTCATTACACATTTTTGTAAATAACGATTTAGCAAAAAAATAAAATGCTATTCGGATTGCATCTCATAATGAGATCGATGGGCCTGTCGTACCTGCACAGGGGTCACATGTAGCTGAGTGTTCACCCTGCCATGACAGAATGGCACTCACCATTCATTTGTCTGTGTTGTCGGCTCTTGGTTTTTAATCCCATCAAAAGCCGGCGAAATACGGAATCGGCATTTGCCATTGCGATCATGTCTGTGCGTACAATTCAGTGGTATCAATGGTGCTCATCCTTGCGCCATCATCACCAGATTGGGAAAAGGTCCCCATTCATGGGGATCCTGTAAGTAGGGAACCTGCCTCTGTGGGTTTCCAAGACTGAGACTCTTCACAGACTAAAAGGCCCCATCTTTCTCCCATGAAGTGGCTGGTGGTTTCGAACAGCTGACCTTGCCATTAGCAGTCCTAGGCATGATGAGAAAGGCAACTAAACTCATTGCCATCAAGTAGAATTCAACTCGAAGCCACCCTACAGGACACGGTGAGACTGCTGCTGTGGGTGCCCAAGGCTGTGCACCTTGACAGGAGTTGTGTGTTAGTCTGGGTACGGTAGAGAAAAACAAATCCACAGAAAATCATATGTACATAAGAGAGAGCTATATATAAAGGGTAAGTATACATTACAAAGCACCCCAATCCAGTGCTGCCCAAACCCATAAGTCCAACATTAGCCCACATGTCTGACACTGATTTACCAAGTCCTCTTCAGACTCACAAAACACACGCAATGACGCCGGCCGCAGGAGGCAAGCCGAATCCCAGAGCGTGTCAGCATCTCAGCGCTGGCAGGGCTCTCCACACGGCTGCTCCAGCACCCAGGGCTGTATCAGGGCAGGTCCCTGTGCCTTCTCCTCATCCCAGCAAGTGAGCTTTGCCAGCTGAAGCAGGGAACTGGCTAAGGCAGCTGCACCCTGGTCCCATCATGGGAGAGCAAGAGACCCGACAACCAGAAAGGCAAGGCTCACGGAGTCATGTATTTCTCCTCCTTTCAATGAACCGCACGTGGGTCTCTTGAGCAGGTTAGCACAATAAACCCTAACTGTCTCAAGTAGAAAATCTCTTTCTCCCTCCCAGCAGCTGGTGGTTTCAAACTGCCGACTCTGGGGTGAGCAGCCCAGTTTGTGACCACTATACCAGTAAAGTCAAGCAGAGGTGCGGGGAAAAGAGGAAGACCCCAAACAGGAGGGGATTGACCCGATGGCTACCACAATGGGCTCAAGCGAAGGACAACGCTGAAGCTGCCTCAGGACTGGCAGTGTTTTGCAACAATGCAGCAGCACCAAAGATCAACAACAGCTCACACCGAGAACCAAACTCACTCTCCTTGGTTCAATTTCAAGCCACCTTATAGGGCCGGGAAGTCCACCCCTGTGGGTTTTGGGAGATTCTAACTCTTGGCGGGAATAGAGAGCCTCGTCCTTCTCCCTTGGACTGGTTGGCGGTTTCAAACTATCGACCTTGCGGTGAGCAGCCCAACACTTTAACCCACGATGCCACTCTCCGCTTCGAAAAGTTGTCATCGCCCATAGTAGCTCCATGCAAGAGCCCTCCCACCCACCTGGCCACCACTAATAAACGTGGGTCTCGCTGTTCTTGTCTAGTGTAGATATTTCATGTGACTGGTAGAGGCGGGGAGTTGCGGGGCAGGGGGGCGCGGGGCACTGGAGCGGTGGGGAGCAGTGAGCCAAAGCCAGAGAGGGGGGCGGGTGCCAAAAATCCGATCGATCGTGCACAGGACCGTTCCTAACTGTCAGCAGCGCCAGGGTTAAGAAATCCCGTCTTTTTTGCAAGAGACGCAGCAACAGGAGTGCAGAGAAGGGCGTCCCCTTTGCCGCAGGCCTGGCTGAGCGCTTTGAAGTGGGTGGGAGCTGGGAGCGCCTGACGACCAATGAGCGGCAGCCTCTCTTCGCATGCTCCTGGGCAGCCACGTGTGCCTCTCCTTGATAGGTTCAAACCGCTGGCCCGCCTTGGACGGGATTGGCTGTTTCTTTATTACGGACGGTCCCCCACCCGGTGCCCTGGTGGCGCCGTGGTCACCTGTCGGACTGCTAACCACCAGGTCAGCAGTTCGAAACCACCAGCTGCCCTCTGGGAGAGGGCCGAGGCTGTCTGTTCCTGGAGAGACTGGCAGCCTGGGAAACCCACAGGGGCAGTTCTCCTTTGCCCTGCAGGGGCGATAGGATGCCATGGACGCGATGGCACCGGGCGGAGCCATTCTGATGGGAGTGATGGGTACCCCCACGTGGCTTTGATTTGCATCGCCCTTAAAAAAAGGAATCCAAGTTAAGCCTCACCGCCTCGGAAGCCCATAGGGGCCGCTGTCCTCTGCCCTCTCGAGTCGCCGTGAGTCAGAGTCGACCCAACGCCCATCGGTTTATTTCCTCTTCTGTCTTCCTCCCTCCCTTCTCTCCCCCCTCTTTCCTCCTCCTCTGACAGCCCACTTCTTTCTTTAAATGAACCAAAAGAAAAGCGGGCCCATTTTTTTTGTTTGTTTGTTTGTTTCACAGAAAGAAATCCAAATGCCTCTTGATGGATACGGGCCTGTTTAGCTCAGGGGGGTGGATTTGCGAGCAGAACTGCACTCTGCGTTTCCCAGCCAGGACTCACGCCGCGACGCTGGGAGGGTTTGCATTCCTATTTTGACAGCGCCAAGAATGATTCGGATGACAAATGGCGCCCCTGCCCGCTCGAGCAGGAAGGCGAGCTGAGGGCTGGAGCAGAGGGGTGCGCGATCGATCAAGGACGCTGATGGCCTGGGCCCCCTCTGGAAGAGCTCGGCTTCCACTTCCTAGCAAACTCACAACGCGGGCTCCTGGCCTGTGACTTCATCATTGCAGCCCGCGTTCCACGGAAGACGTGGCTCTGCTTTAAATGAGCAGTCTCCGAGCGCGTTTCCTGGTATTTGTGGCACTAGGCGCCGTTTGGAGCTTTCGTCTCACCACGGACAGACAGACAGAGGCAGAAAGTCAGAGAAAGACTCCGGAGGGCAGCAAGCTCAGTGCAGACAACAAATTCACGGAAAGATGTGTCAGACACATCTTCCCTCACCTTCCCTCACCTGCCACAATGCCTCCTTCTGGGTAAAGGTTCTGCCCACACCCTGGCCTCGGCTGGGAGCAGCTAAGCAGGGACAGCGGGGCAGTCCTGTGCTGAGAGTGGGAACTGAAGTCAGCTGTGCACACCCCCTGCCACCCCCTCTGTACTGCTTCTTGTTTTCCAAACAAGCAAGGAAGGAGTGAGGGCAGGAGAGACAGCCAGCTACGGGAAGGCAATGAAGCGGGGAAGCCATGTTCAGGAGCCCCGCTGGCACAGTGCTTATGCCTGGGGCTGCACACCACGAGGTGAGCAGTTTGAAACCAGCAGCAGCTCTGCTGGAGAAAGACGAGGCTTTCTACTCCTGCAGAGTTCTCAGGCTGAGCCCCAGTGGCATAGTGGTTGTGTGCAGGACTGCGGCCCACAGGGTTGGCGGTTCAAATACAGCAGTAGCTCTCCAGGAGCAAGGCTGTGCTTCCTACTCCCACCAGGGCAGTGATTCCCCGCCCCCCC
>PVJH01025052.1:0-32134 GCA_004026705.1 Nesogale talazaci
GGTGTCCGTGGGAACGTAGTTTGGGGGCAGTTTGAGAGGGTCCCCGACGAGAGAGGCGAGTAAAGAAATGCAGTCATCCGGAAAGCAGAACTCCAGAGCCAAGGCGGCCGGAGCTATTCTTGCTGTGCAAGGTGGTGAGAGTCCAAGGACGGAGTGGAAACGGATCCTGATGGTGTGTGCCCGACAACAAATGCTTTTTTTCTCTTCCTTTTCTTACTAGGGCCAGGGTCAGCAAAGGGGAGTGGAGGGGGGTTATCATATGGGGAGGGGGGCGGGAAACAAGAACAACTCCTACCCTCGTTTTCTCTCAGAGCAGGAAGAGGCAAAGGGCTATTTGGTTTTCAGACAGGGGCTCACAGGTAAAAGGCCCAAAGCTGGCACTGGCTCCACCAAGCAATCTGGGGTTGCTGTCGCCTGCTGGAGGGACCCGCTCGAAGGACCTGGCAGAAAAGGAGGGGGGTCTAGGAAGACCCCACAGGGTCAGGGACTTCACCGAGCTGACCGCAGACAATTCTTCCTCCCTTCTAGCTGTGGGAGTGTGGAGCTGCAGCCGGGCTGCATCAGCAGATGCTTCTCTTCTGTCTCCTTTCCTCAAGCTTTAATTGTCTGGACATTGGTTTTCTTCTTCTTTTTTTGTTTTTGTTTTTGTTTTTTTTTTTCTTATAGCAACGTTCACACAGAATCCAAACCCAGTTTTCTTAAACAAGAAAGCCTGGGACCCAAGGCTCTTCCTGATGAAAGTATATGCTTCATTTGGATTGTACTTTAAAGGGTACCTCTTTAGAGCTGTGTCACCTGGCAGGCATTCTACTTACCACCTTGTGATTCCAGGGATGTATAAAATGGACACCAAAAGTTTATGTTCTTCCCAAAGGACTCCAAACCAAACCAAACAACACACACACAAAAACCAAACTCACCACCTTCAAGTGCATTCAGACTCATAGTGATCAGTAGGATCAGGTAGAACTCCCCCCTCCGCCCCCCAACCCCCATGGATGTTCCAAACAGGAACTTTACAGGAGTATAAAGCCTCCATTTCTTCCCAAGAGTGGTTTTTTTTTTTTTAGGCATCACTGCCCTCAGGTGGTGGGAGTAGGAGGCCCAGCCTTTGCTCCTGGGAGCCGGAATTGAACTTCCATCCCAGTGGGCCACAGTCCCGCGCACAGCCACTATGCCACCGGGGCTCAGCCCGAGTGGCTGCTGGTTTTGAACTGCTGACTTTTTAACTAGCAATGCAGCATGTAATCACTCTCCACCAGGGCTCCTTTTCCAAAGGGCTGCTTAGTAAAAGACGGCTGCTTGGAGCACAACTGGATCTTACACGTTGTAACACAAGCAAGCGCATGCATTTTCCACATTGGTCTTGGTGACAGAAAGGTTTCTCTTCATTTCTCCCTCTCCTCTGAATAATTCCATCAACACTTTCTCTGCGTTTCTCCTCCTTTGGGGCCACCTGTTCTCCTCTCACATGCATCCCAATTATGCTCTCTCTCTTATTCCCATCTCCCCCCCCCCGACTCCCCACCCCCCCACTTCTTGAGGTATACCTGGAGCCATTAAAGGATGGTACAAAAGAACCAAAACCTTTTGCGGGCTGAGCCCCAGGGCATAGTGGTTGTGCGCGAGATTGCGGCCCACTGGGATGGAGGTTCGATTCCAGCTCCACGGAGAAAAGGCTGGGTAGTGGCTGGGCATCACCTGAGGGCAGTGATGCCCCCCCCCCCCCACAAAAAAAGTGAAAAACCTTTTGCTCATTTCACTTGATCTAGAAACAATCTCGTGTGAGTGCAGTGGTCCATGGAACCTACACACAAGAAGCTTCAAAACATGCAGAGGAAAAAAACACAACAAACAACCATGCAGAGAAGTGGAGTTAGTTTCCATGGTAGCAGCTTGCCATAAAGCCTAATTCCTTGTGACAAAGAGGTCATCTTCCTTTTCAAATGTGTTTATGATCCCTTGGTGTGCTGTATTTCGGTATAAAGGCGTCTCTGCACTGTCAGGGCTCCACGGGCAGCTCTATGACTCTTAAGGGGGTTTATTGCCCTCTTGGCATAAGAATAGCAGCAAGGAGGCCAACTAGGATGGGTGTGACAAAAGAGTCCCTTCTCGTCCTCCACCCCCAGCCTGGCCATTCCTACATTTCTGTAATACATAATTCCTGTCATGCATCAAAGTTCTAAAAAGTTGAAAGGATCTGGGATGAATTGAATGTGATTTTCGGAGAGTTCTCAATATTTGTATCTACTGACACATCACATGAGGGTTTGGACCATTTGTTGTCTAGCCCAATTTCCCAGATAAATGTGGAAACAAAATCTAGTAAGGGAACATTTTGGACATTATCTCAAAAACTCTCTGAAAGAAATTTGAGCCATAAACTTTAGATAAGAATGATGTAAATGCATTCATACTTCTTGCCTATCACAATGCCCAAAATGACAACAAAGAATGTGTGCTTTCAATAAAATCTATTCACACTAGTCTTATGTTCTTTATCTTTCAAAGTGACTACTATTTGTAAACAGACAACAAAGAAAACAATTTTGCAGGCAGTGAAGCAGTCACACAGACCCATAATCCTAAATCCAGACCTCGTGTTTCATCTGAATTAGAGGAAGACCATGAGTTAAGACCTGTCTACATAAGAGTGGTCATGTGCACACACTTTTCCAATAGAGGGCTTAATATGCTTATCTGCAGTGGAAATGGCTATAATTTTTAAATAGAGCTAGGAGATTCCACCTGATTACATCTTTAATCTAGTAAGTATCAAAAAGATTGGAGTTATATGTGTTGAGAAAAAAATTAAAGGGGGCTTTTCAATTTGACTTGCACAGCACTCTTCTGGAATCTTAGACCAGTCTAAGCTTCTACCTAGGGGTTCTGAGGCTGTTAATCTGCATGGGAGCAGAAGGCCCTCTCTTGGTCCTGTGGAACAAGAGCTAGTGAGTTTGGCCTGCCCACTTTAACTGACAAGGTCACCAAGGCCTCTGGAAGACATTTCTAGTCTTCCTCCACATTACTTTTCCTTCCTTCCCGGGTGGTAGTAGTTACATACTGGGCCACTCGCTGCAAGGTCAACTGTGAGAATCCACCAGCCCCTCTGTGGGAGAATGACTCCACATTCTACTCTGAGGGAGAGTTACGGAGTCAGAAACGCACAGGGACACATCTGCCCTATCTTGGACTCACCATGAGTCAGCATTGACTTGATGGCAGTGAGTGGTTTTCGGTTTTCTGGGTATATTCAATTCGACTAAGGTCTATTTCAGTATGTATCTTTTTTTTTTTTTTTGGCATCACTGCTCTCCGGTGGTGGGAGTAGGAGGCCCAGCCCCACTGCTGGAATTGAACCTCCGTCCCAGTGGGCCCCAGTCCCGTGCACAACCACTACACCACCGGGGCTCAGCCCAGTATGTATCTTCTTGTCTGGAGACTCAAAGATGAAAGCTCATTGGGTTTCCAGATACCCCTATAAAGACTGGCTGACTGCAAAGTTTATACTGGCTAAGGCCCAAGGGAGCAAACCATGTGACTGAAGTCACTAAACTTGGGTGGTGGCCATTATTGCAGCATAGCCTATCCTCTCCTCATTAATAGTGTGAATCTCTCTATATTTGTGGAATAGAAGGTGCTTGCATGGACCTAACTCTAAAGACTTTGAAGCACCCTAGTTGGCTGATGGACACAAATTAATGCATTTGAAGATTCTATTATAAAAGGTGCTTCTACTTTACAAGAATGTAGTGGTCAGATAGGAATTGCGCTATCTAACTGGACTTACTGGAAGGTCGTTGGTTCAAACCCATCAGCCACTCCACAGAAGGAAGATGAGGCTATCTGCTCTTGTAAAGATTTACAAGTCTTGGAAATCCTGTATAGGTTTGCCATAGTTAAAATCAGTTTTTTAGCAGTGTGTTTTTATTTTCAAGAAACTAATTTTATTTTTGATTTAATTTTTTAATTTTTTTTTTTTTTTTTTAGGCATCACTGCCCTGGTGGTGGGAGTAGGAGGCCCAGCCTTTGCTCCTGGGAGCTGGAATTGAACCTCCATCCCAGTGGGCCGCAGTCCCGCACACAACCACTACGCCATCAGGGCTCAGCCTAATTTTATTTTTGTAGAAGTAAGAATACATAAAGTTCTTTCATTCACCTCATCTTCAGTTACTTTGTGGGACATAATTACCATAATAATATGTAGCTAGAGACTGCTTTCGGATGGTGTTATTGACTGACTAAAGGCAGTTTTTTCAGGAGGGAACTCATCATACAAGTACCAGTCCCTCTCTGGTCTTGAAAAAACTTTGCAGGCAATGATATCTTTATCATATCTTTCCATGATGGGACCGTTCAATAGTTCTTGTGACCAATTGAAAGAGTAATTTGCTCTCTGTGACACCATGGCTAAAATTCACTGTAGTAATGTCATTTGATCCTATTTTCCCAAGTCTGTGGTATGATTGCACCGAAGCACTGTGATTAATGTACTAATGTATGTTCTGCAATGAGACTTTTGGGGAACCCAGAACAATGGATGTGAAAGTTGGACATGGAATAAGGAAGACTGCAGAAGAATCAATGCATTTGAATTACAGTGTTGGCAAATAATATTGCAAGTACCATGGACTGCCAAAAGAACAAACAAATCTGTCGTGAAATAGGTATGGCCAGAATGCTCCTGAGATGCCAGGGTGGTGAGATGTTGTCTTACAAACTTTGAACACGCTGTCAGGAGAGACCTGTCCCTGGAGAAGGATTTCATGCTTAGCCATATAGAGGGTCAGCGAACAAGAGGAAAGCCCCAGGGAGAGAGATTGCACAGTGGTTGCAACCATGGTCATAGGAACAGTTGTGCGGATGGTACAGGAGTGGGCAGTGTTTTGTCCCATTGTGTGTAGGGTGGCTATGGGCTGGCACCGAGCAGAAGGCTCTTGCCTAACAGCAGCAACATCAGGCAGTGGTTGCGTCAGCTAAGTTCCTGGGGAGAGTCTTTTCCTCTATGAGGTGAGTGTGAGTAGGAATGGTTCTTCTTACCTGGTAGACCTTAGTTTCTTAACAATTTTGGGATTAGACAAGATACCTCTAAATATCTCCTAGTTCTGATTTTTGTTTTGTTTTGTTTTTGTTTGGGGGGCATCACTGCCCTCAGGTGGTGGGAGTAGGAGGCCCAGCCTTTGCTCCGTGGAGCTGGAATCGAACCTCCATCCCAGTGGGCCACAGTCCCGCGCACAACCACTGCACCACCGGGGCTCAGCCCAATATTTTGCTTTTTTTTTTTTTTTGAGTTCTGATTTTTTAATGTAAGTAATCGTGGAGAGCTTTCCATGTCAATGTTCGTACCTCCATTCAGACTCACGGCGACTGTTGTGTGTCAGAGTCCAACTGTCCTCCGTAGGGTTTCCCATGGTCGTCACCTGACCTTCGGCGACCCCCTGAGTGGATTTAGAGAGCCCCACTTTCCGCTAGTGGCACAGGTGATTTTGCTCCCCAGGGAGGCACCCTGACTCTGATTAGGCACATCTCTGCGAGACACACGTGTTTTTCTTTGAGACACTCTTATTTTTGGACACAACCTAAGAATTTTGCCCTGACTTGTTATTTGGAAATTTTTACTTTTAGAAGAGCTCATGCTAGTTTTTCAAAAAACAAAACAAAACAAAACAAAAAAACCAAGCAGAAACCCCATTTCAAATTCCCTTTGACGTCTTTACAAAAGGAAACTTGGAGGCTGGAGAAAAGCAACTGCAATCCCCCTGAAGTTGGTCTAATAAAGGCCTCGACGGCTGGCCCCGCACGGCCGGCTTCGATCTCTGGTTCATTCAGCACATGCTCTGGACAGGAGCCAGTCATTTCAGGAGGGGGAGAAAAGCAAATCTTTAAAAACAAATTTCTCTCTTTCAAGTTGCTCCCAGGCAGGGGGTGGTTATTTCTTTTCTTCAGAGACTCATATTCCTTCATCTGCCTCCTTTCTGCCTGATCTTTAAAGGTGTCTCTTGATTTGGGTATCATGGATCTATAAACACATCACAAAAAGCAATTTAACATTTTTTTTTATTCTTGGGGGGAAAACAGATTAAGTCTCAGATCCCCATGAATAGCTCTGCTCTCTCTTTTTTAATAAAGAAGAGTTAGACTGGACCAGTGCCAATGGCATATTTACCTTCATGAACTAAAAAAAAAAAAAGTTAATTACTGCTTGGAGCAAGTTAGTCTGGCTGTCCTGAGCTGTCTTTTATTAGTTGTCCCCTTCATTAATTTCCCTCACTGGATTTGCTGCTAATAGCTGCCTGGTCCCAGTCAGCTCAAAGCCGCATCTGTGCCATTGAGCAGAAAAGTAGGAGCCTGGCCAAAGTGGGGGTGGTGATGGTGGTGATGGTGATGGGGTGAAGGAGACGCTATTTACAAATCAACTCTTATTAACGTGATGGTCTGGCTTGATGAAGAGGGAGGGGCTGGGCCTCAGAGCAGAGAGTCTGGGGACAGACGAGATCATAGAAGGCAAAGAACCAGCATTGCACTTGGACGTTGGGGTTTTTACTTCATGTCATGAATGAGCATCCTTTCACATCAGTTTAGTCATTTTTACTTGGTATGATTATTATTTTAAACCATTTAAAAGTTTGTCCAGTAGTTGGGGGTTTATGTGTCAGCTCATCAAGGTGGTTTTAGACAGTTTCACCCATTCATCCATCCCCCACAACAGGTTCCCTCCCCACTGCCCCTTGGTTTTTTTCCTCTCTTGTGGCCTGTGATCTTCCATTTCACAAGCTAATAGTTTAAACCAGGGATTCTCAGCCTTCCTAATGCCGAGACCCTTTAATACAAACCCTCATGTTGTGGTGACCGCCCGCCCTAACCATAAAATTGTAATGTTACTGCTGTTATGAATTGGGTGACTGCTGTGAAAGGGTCCCTTGAGCCCCCAAGGGGTCACAATCCACAGGTTGAGAACCACTGGATTGCTTTATCATCCCTGCATTTTCAGACTAAGACTTCTTTTTCTTCTTCCTCACACCCTGGGTGAAGTATACTGTGTGCTGTGTTACGTGTAAATCTGCCCAAGTGCAGAAAGTTTGGGTTTTCTCTATATGGGGTGGAGACTTTCAGCCATCTAAACTAACAGGGGGCTTTTCTGGGGATAAATTTATAGTTTATTTCTGAAGGTATCAATTCCTTGAGATTCAATACCTTGAGTAGAGATACAGTTTTCATGTCTGCTCCAGTTGGGTTGTGCATTATTTTAAAAATGCCCAACCACCTTTCATTTCTCTCATGTGCACTCGACAAAGGAGCCGTGTGTGTGTGTGTGTGTGTGTGTCTGTCTGTCTGTCGTGAGTTACAGATCCACCTGAGAACCACAAGATCAGTAGCCAGAAGGCACAGGTTGCTCCTCAGCAGAGATAACACCGCCTTCAGTTCCTGTAAAGAGTTTTACATTTCTCTCAAATATCAAAAAGGGGCAGTTCTGCTCTGTCTTACAGGGACTCTCTAAGTTGGAATAGATTCAATAGTGAGAATAATGAGGATTTTAAAAAATGCTGTTTTCTTAAACAGGAGGAGATTATATTCAACCAGTATACAATCTTATGAACTGATTGTATTTCCATTATTTCCCTCCTTAGAATGTGAGCTTCCTGAGCAAGCGCGCCTCTGTGTTTCTGCTTCGTCTGAAGATCCAACATCTTACCTCGTGCCTTGCACATGGTGAACCAAACCAAGCTCAGTGACTCTCAGTGACCCTCTAGACCAAAGCAGGACTGCTTCATTAGGCCTCGGAAGAGTTCCTACAGCTTGATGGAAGGTGACTGCCACATCTTCTTTGTGTGGAGTGACTAGTGAGTTTCAACTACTGGCCTTTGGGTTATCAACCCAACTCTTAGCATCACCAGGGTTCCTCTGCATACACAGAGGCTTGATGAATAGTTGTTACGTTACTGTTGAAAATGATCGCATATTAACATAAATGGGGACAGTGATATCAAAAGGGGAGATGGGAGGGTGAAAAGGTGGGGAGGAAGGGGGTACCAATCGCAATGAAGGACACATAGCCGCACACCCTTATCCAGGAAGAACAACAGAAACTAAAGGGGAAGGGAGACAGCAGTTGGTATGAAATATGAAAATAATAGCAACCTGTAATCTATCAAGGGACCATGAGGGGTGACATTAACTGATCCCAAAGGCTCAATAGAAAGTAGACGTCTAGAAAAAGAATGACGGCCATATATTTTTTTAAAAATTTAGAGAATGGGGCTGAGCCCCGGTGGTGTAAGTGGTTGAGTGTGGAACTGCAGCCCGCGGGCTTGGCAGCTCAAATACAGCGTCAGCTCTCAGGAGCGGCACTGAGTAGCACCCACGACCACCAGAGGCAGTGATGCCCACAAAAAAAATTTAAAGAATGATGGCATCACATGTACTAATATGTCAGATAGAATTGATGTATGGAGTGGAACGAGAGTTGTAAGAGTCCCCAATAAAATGATCTAAAAAAAAAAAAAGAAGAAGAAAGAAAAGGGCTGAGCCCTGGTGGTGTAAGTGGTTAAGTGCAGGACTGCAGCCTGCGGGCTTGGCGGTTCAAATCTAGTGGCAGCTCTCAGGAGCAGCAGTGGGTAGCGCCTATGACCACCAGAGGCAGTGATGCCTCCCCCCCAAAAAAAGAAAGAAAATATGAGTAGCAGAAAAAAAAAATGAAGGCATATGAAGTTGTTGTTGTTAGGGGCTGTGGAGTCAATTCCAGTTCCTACTGAGCCCACACACAACAGAATAAAGCACCGCCTGGTCCTGCACTGTCATCACCTGCTTTATGTGTCAGTCCACAATTGCAGCCCCTGTGTCCCTCCGTCATGTCAGGGGTATTCTTTACCCCTCTGCTTGACTAAGCATGATGTCCCTTTCCAGGTGCTGATCTCTTGACAACACCTCCAAAGTTCATGAGACAAAATCTCACCCTCCTTCCTTCTAAGGAGAATTGTGGCTGTCCTTCTTCCCAGGCATATTAGTTTGCTCTTTTGGCAACCCATAATATGTTCAGTATTCTTTGCCAGCACCATAGTCCGAATGCATTGGTTCTTCTTTGGTCTTCCTTACTCAAGGTCCAGCTTTCACAGGCTTATATGGTGATGGGAAATATGATGGCTTGGTTAAGGAGCCCCTTAGTCCTCAAAGGGACAACCTGGCTTTTTCACACTTTAAAGGTGTCTTGTGCAGCAGATTTGCCCAATGCCATTTGTCGTTTGACCTCTTCTCTGCTGATCCCCTGAGCACTGACTGTGGAGTCAAGGAATTAAGGAGAATAAAGTCATTGACAACTGCAATCATTTCTCTGTAGACCCCCCCTAAAGTTACGTGCTTGTCCAACTACGAGGATTGTGGTTTTCTTTACGTTAAGTTGGAATAGATAGATAACGTTGTCTGCCATTGGTCAATGTGTGGCGGTCCGACAGGAGAGAATAGAAGTGCTCCAAAGGGGGCCTAAGACTGAAATCTCAATGGAAGCAGGCTGCTACGTCTTCCTTCTGAGGAGTAGCTGGTGGGTTCCCACTATCGATCTCTAATTAGCAGCTGAGGTTCCACCATTGAGCCATCAGGGCTCCTTTGAATGACTATGTAGAGCTCAAAAGCTGTCATGGAGTCCACTCTTACTCATGAAGACACTGAGCACAGCAGAACAAAATATTGTCTGATCCTGCAGCCTCTTGGTAATTCCTGGCATGCAAACTCATTGTTGCAGAGCTTGTACTTATCCTTCTCACCCAACGTCTTCCTTGCTCTCAGTAGCTCCCCTCCATTACCAAATCGATCAATCCACCAGTGATCACGCTCTCTTTTCACCACTGATTAATCTTTCTTGCTAAGATATTCAGAGAAAGTTATTGGGCACATTCTGTTTGACCCATAAGACACCAGTTTTGGGTCAATATCCAAGGACCTTTGGTTGAACAATAAAGCTAAATATAAAGTATTATACAGAAGGTCTGCACTACAATTTAAGTCTGGAAACGATTGGGAATTCTCTTAGATTTGGTCATATTTCCCACATTATTCTCTGTACTTTTCCAGAAAAATCTGTCCTGGATAAATTTAGGAGGAAGTAGATTATCCATAATCTTTTAGTAAATGAAAATACCAAGTTGTGGATCATTATGCAATTATACATAGAAAAATCTTAATAGATCAACATAATGCATCTATATAATTATGTTAAAATGGGCATAGAAAAAATAGCTGATGGATTCTTGGATCTCACTTAACCCTAACCCCAACTCTAGAATAGTTAGTTATGATAATATGACCCTGCTTGATATTGACTTTCTTGAAATAATCACTGAAATAAGGGGGCTTTGATAGTTACATAATCTGATGTCAATTTGAGGATTAAGAGTGAATGGATGGAATTTATCTTGTCAATCAGGATATAGTCAATAAGACCTCTGTGCTGGCATGGCCTTCTCATGAGGATTCTGCGATCTCCTGCATTTCCTCCTTGGAGGCTGGAGACATACACACACTCTCTCTGCTCACTTCCTGAGAGACCCTACTGACAAGACACATGCCAATATGCTGACATAGCCCAATGCCCTGGAAGCTGGAGGAGTAATGTGCTGAGATGCTTATATCACCACTGGTTCCACAAGACTTTGCAACCATCTTATGTGCTATTTGGACATCTCTACATCTGTTATGGTGCTGGTGAAGAATATTGGAAGTACTCCAACATTTGTTCTTTTTTATGTGTTTTGCCAGGGTGAGGTGATAGCTTGTTTTTATTTGAAACTCTCAAATAACTAGTGGTTGTGTTTCTTCATTTGTTGGTTTTCTGGATGTTTTCTTTGATGAACTATGTCCTCTGCCCAATTTCTCATCATTCATATACTATTCTTCCTGATAGTCTTCCACAGAATTCTAGCTTGGACTTTCTTCAGATTCTTTTAATCTTTTTATGGATTGTTCTTATATGGTGATACAGAAAGATTTGTCTTCAAGTTCACTAACTCAGCCTTCCTTTGCTTCAATTCCATGGCTTACTCTTTCAAAGAGTTATCTATTTGTAATCTTTTAGTTTTAATTTAGTTTTCTGAATTTCCAGCTATCATTTTTGTATATTTCTAATTTTCCATTATTTTGTCAGATTGAAATTGTAGTATTTTCCTGAATTCTTCCATTTTTTCTTTCTTTGCATACCATAGCTCCTTCAATCTTTTTCTCCATCTACTGAAAATATCCAAGAATCATTCTTCTGAATGCCTTATCAACCAGTTCCAGTGCCTTTTCTTCCTCAGAAAGATCTTTTGGCTCTGTTGGTCACTTGACTGCATAATTCTACCTTACTTCTTTGTATGATCTGATAATATCTGTTGCCTCTGGAACATCATGTTGCTTTTGTATTTGTTTCTGTTCATTGAGCAAGTGTAATGGAGTGATCGGAGACCCTTGCCCACTAATTTTAACTGTAAAGGGTGTGAGTTTGACTTGGTTATATGAAGACAGTTGAATCTATAAGATGGAGCAATAAAAGAATACTAAAGTCAGAACATAGCAAAAAGCAAACAATAACAACAATAAGAAATGCGAACAAGCAAACAAATCCACAAGCAGCAAATGCTCTCTTTTCTCTCTCTCTCCCCCTCACCCCCCCTGCCCTCAACAAATCTAAATCAGAACGCAACTGCTTTCTCTTTCTCAGTCACCAGTGGGTATTTATCAAGGCCCTAAATTAGGACAGTAAAATGGATTGATTAAAGTCAATGTAACCGAGAGGAATTACTAAAACCCAAATGAATGCTAAGCATGATAGTGGGACAAGAAGAAAGCAAAAAAGAAATAGAGGAAAGATCTAGGAGGCAAATGGCATTTATAGAGGTCTCAATACATGTATGTACACATGTAAATATATTTATATATGACTATGGGGAAATATATCTATGTGCATATAGTTATAGTATTAGGTATTAAGATAGTTGATGGACATTGGGCCTCCACTCCAGTACTCTCTCAACACAAAAACACTTTGTTCTATTAAACTGGCATTCAATGATGCTCACCTTCCCAACATGATCATTGAAGACAAATGTGTGCATAAGCAAATGTGGTAAAGAAAGCTGATGGTACCTAGCTATCAAAAGATATAGCATCTGGGGTCTTAAAGGCTGGAAGGTGAGCAAGCGGCCATCTAACTCAGAAGCAACAAAGTCCATATGAAAGAAGCACACCAACCTGGGTGACCATGAAGTGTTGAAGGGATCATTTATCAGGCATCAAGGACCAAAAACTCATATCATTGTAGGAATGAGGGGGAGTGCATACTGGGGACCGTAAGTCCATCTTTAGGAAATCCTCTTACAGAAGGGTCTCATGGAGGAGTTGAGTCAGTCAAGGTGCAGTGTAGCAATAATTAAACATATAACTCTCCTCTAGTTCTTTAATGCTTTCTCCCCCTCCACGGTCATGATTCAAATTCTACCTTACAAATCTAGTTAGACTGGAAGATGTACACTAGTACAGATAAGAACTGGAAACACAGGAAATCCAGGACAGATGAACCCCTCAGGATCAGTGGTGAGAGTCACGATACTAGGAGAGTAGAGGGAAGGTGGGGTAGAAAGGAGGAACTGATTACAAGGATCTACATATAACTTCCTCCCTGGGGGGGTAGACAACAGGAAAGTGGGTGAAAGGAGACATTGAACAGTGTAAAATACTAAACAATAATAATAAGTTATAAATTGTCAAAAGTTCATGAGGAAGAGGGGAGTGGGGAGGGAGGGGAAAAATGAGGAGCTTATTCCAAGGGTTCAAGTAGAAAGCAAATGTGTGTATGTATTGTGATAAGAGTTGCATGTGGGGGGACCTGTCAGGAGCCCTCCGGCCCAGACATGCTTGACTTGGCTACAGGCCGAATATGCCTGAACTCTGTTGCAGTTTGTTGCCTGGGGTTTGTAGTTTGTCGCCTTTGTGCCTTTGTAACTGTAAACAGCCCTGGCCTCTGAAGCCAGACTTGCAAAAAAAAAATATTTTTGACGAGCTATAATGTGATTTTTAAAATTTTAATAAATCATTTTATTGTATCGAGCAAAAAAAACAAAAAACATTTTCTTTCTACTTGAAAAAAAAAAAAAAAAGAGTTGCATGTGCCCCCAATAAAATGATAAAGATAAATAAAGTAGGGCAGATTTTTATAAATTAAATCATTGAATAATATTATGAATAGTTAAAATTTTTGATACATATTTTCAAATAGTTATCCAAGAAGAATGTACACATTTACAGTTCTACTTTTCTTTGATTATAAATCAGTAGTATATTAGGAAATCCTTGTTAACATGAAAAGTGAGAAATAATAGCACAATGTTTTACTATCTAGCATTTCTACTTGTGTCATTTCAATTGAATACTTTGTAATGAGCTTATCAATAAATTATATCTATCTTAAAATGAGTTACATTCTTGCCAATTTATTAGAATATTAATTTGTATTTATGTCTGAACTCAATAAGTTTCCAAATTGTTAATCTTTATAGCTTAAATTATGTCTCCCAAAAGGATATATAGAAATCCTGATTTCCAAAATTCTGATTTTCAGTGAACCAATCTACACTGAAGGCATTAGTTGTTTTTGCATTAGCAAAATTCAAGACTCCAGGAATTGATAAAATGGTCATTGAAATGCTTCAACAAGTGGATGGAATGCTAAAAGAATTCCTTAGTTTATGTCCAGAAATTTGGAAAAGATTTCTCTGGCTAGCTCACTCGAGTGTTGGCTAATACCTGAACAACAAACTATTTGTACCCATTTCAAAGAAAGGTGAGCCAACATAATGTGGCAAATGGCATACAATCTCATTAATATCACATGCTAAGAAGAGTTTGCTAAATATAATACAAAAATTGTCACAGAAGTATATGACAGACAACTGCCAGAAATTCACACTAGATTCAAAATTTATGATAGGTTCAAATTTTATGATAGGTTCAAAATTCAAGCTAGATTCAAAATTCCACCTAGATTCAGATGGTAACATGACATGAAGAACATAAGTGTTTCTCTCAGATGTATCTTGACTGAAAACAGGTGATACCAGAAAGATGTTTACTTGTCTTTTATTGACTTTGCAGACTATCATGTAATAGAGGAAACATTGCAAAGAATGAGGATCTCAATACATTTAATGATGCTTATGTGAAACATGTACATCGAAAAAGAGGCAGCTATTTAAACACAAGAAGAAGATACACAGTAAAAAATAAATAAATAAATAAATAAAAAAGATACACAGTAAAAGTATGTATCAGGGTTGTGTCCTTTTACCATGTTTATTCAAGCTCTAGAAATTTTCCTGGGGAATTGGACTCTCTGAAGAAGGATGCAGCACCAGCATTTCAGGAGTGCTCACTAGTTACCTGACAAATGCAGCTGATACATGCTTGCTCATGGAAATCAAAGAGGACTTAAAGTACTTATTTTAAAAAATCAACAGTTTATTGGCATATAAAGAGGACTTGAAGCATTTATTTAAGTTTTTCCAATAGCTTATTGGCATTTAACTCACATATCATTCAATTGTTCAATCACATCAGGAAGAGTTGTACAATCACCACAATAATCAGTTTTTTCTTGTACTGATTGCTATTAGCTACGCATTATTCCCCCAACCACTCCTGCCATAGTCCCAAGGCATCATTAATCCTCTTACTGCCTCTATTGACTTAACTATCATGCATTTCATATACAGAAAAATATTAACAAACAAGCACAAACAAACAAGCAAACATTAACAGGAGTAGCATAGTAAAATAGATAAAAACCTAAAAGAGAAAGCAGGAAAATATTAAAAACCAGAACAAATTTAAGTGGGTCACAAGGGAGATCAAATGATAAGGTGCTAAATTTTAACCTAACTGTATCTGCAACCATCTGCTTTCCATTGCATTCTGCATATGAGCAATGCTATTTATATCCCTGGTCTCTGGCCACAGGGGATTCACCAGAGGCTTAATGCATGTGTATTTCTCTTTCGTGATTTTTTTTTGGGGGGGGGGCAATCACTGCCTCTGGTGGTCATGGGCGCTACCCAGTGCTGCTCCTGAGAGGCGCTGCTGGATTTGAACCGCCAAGCCCGCTGGCCGCAGTCCCACACTCAACCACTTACGCCATCGGGACTCAACCCCTTCGTGTTTTTTTTTAGGCATCACTGCCCTCAGGTGGTGCGTGTTTTATTTTTAAGCAGAAACAACTTTAAAATGGGTTAAAAGGGAGATCAAATAAGATAACATTTTGCCCTAACTACCTTTACCACAATCAACTTTCAATGCCCTCTGACTGAAATAGGGCTACTAACATCCTGAACACTGGAGGCTTAATCCTTGTGTGCACCCTCAATATGCATTTGGGTCTTCCACTTTAAGCTCTGTTACCAATCCCTCCTTAAGATTTGGATTTTTATTATTTACAATCCCTGGATTTTATAGGCTGGTGTGCTTCTTCCATGTGGACTTAGTTAAGGCCTCACTTGGATGGCTGTTTGTTTGAAAATAAGTCTTTAAGACCCAAGACACTATTCTTTCTGATAGCCTGGCACTATCTAGTTCATTCACCACACTTTGCTAAAGCATCTATATCTTTAGTGATTTCTTCATGAGGTTGAGCATCAAAGTGAGAACTTATCATAAGAATTATTCTTAGAATGAAGCGTTACTGATGAACATCAAAGGCTACAGCTTTCAGTGTGGATTGCAACCAATGCTAAAAAAATTCTTAAAATTATACCGATAAGCAATATCATGGTGAACAGAGAATTTATTGAAATTGATTAGGTTCTCACTTTACTTGACTCCACATCAATTCTGATGGAATCAGCAGTCAAGAAAGCTAACATCTTGGAGAAAGAAAACAAATTTGCTTTTGAAGAAACAGTCAGAATGCTCCTCAGAAGCAAAGATGGAGAGACTTTGTCTCATGGACTCGCCTCAGGAGGGACCACACTCTGGAAAAGGTACCAGACTTGGTAGAGGATCAAGAAAAAAGAGAAAGACCCACAACCAAATGGAGTGACACAGCGGTTGCAAAAATGGGTTCCAACATAACAACTTGTGTGAGGGCTGTTTGGGATAGGTAATGTTTAGTTTGGTTATGCATGTGGGTTGCTGAGTTAGGACCAACTGTTGGGCACCTCATGCCAATAATGCCTGTGAATGTGACTTTGTTTGAAAATAGGGTCTCTTTAGATGTAATTAAGATGAAGTCATAGTGGAGTAGATTACACCCTAACCACCCTAATCTAATGATTGGTATCTCTGTAAGAAGAGAAACAGTGAAAATGATGGTTGTATTGAGAGAATGCTACAGAGTATGGAGGAAGCGATAGGAGTGATGGATTTATAAGTCAAAGAACACCAAGGTTAACCAGTAACTACCAGAATCTGGGAGACATGTATGAAACCTCCTCCCTCAGAGCCTAGATTAGGAACCAAGTCTGCTTACACTTTGGTTTTGGAAATAGTGATGCCTGCAATAAATCTCTGTTGCTTTAAGTCACTCATTTGTGGGAATTTGTTATGCTCACCCCCATAACACAAAAACATAAAGATATAAGCCACGTGGCCAATGGTATTTTCTTCTTTGCAATGTTGTAGTAAATTCTTACTCTAACATCAGTGGTATTTATTTTGCTCTGCTTACTTTACTTTGTGCTTTTTTTTAAGTAGCACATTGTTTAATTATGAAAGTTTCTAACTTTCATGGGGTAGATATTTTTTTTTCTTTTCAATGATTTTATTGGGGGCTCTTACTGCTCTTACATCATTCAATACATCATTTGTATCAAGCTTATTTGTACACATTTTGTCATGGGGTAGAGTCTTTTGATAGTAGATTTGGACCCCTTCTGTACGTTTCTTCGAAAACATTTAAACTGATGATATTGTCAATTTTTTTCTGATTAAGTTAAATAATATTGTTAGGATTCAAAAGAAAACTGACTGTGCTGTAGTAGGAAGCATTTCCATCTATACACAAGTATGAGACTGTATCAGCTATCAGGAACTGAAAGACTGAGCTAACTAATCAAAGCTAAAAGAGGAATGCCCAATTCAGAGGCCACATTTTGTCTCATGAACAGATTATTTAGTCATCGAGCATTATGATCAGGACCCACTTTGTCTTCCATCTTTCAGGAGCATGTCTTACCTGATGACTCTCTTCCTATCCAATTCACCTTTGTGGCTTCAAGATGGTCACAAAGCCCGATGTTGTTGCTGTGTGCAGTCAAGCCAAACTGAATAAAACAGATCCATAGCTATTGAGTGAATTTTGACTCATAGCAACCCTTCCATAGAGATTCCAAGACTGTAGGGTTTTTTTTTTGGGGGGGGGGAGTTGAGTGTTTATTTTTATTTATTTATTGTTTTTATTTAATCATTTTATTGGGGGCTTATACATCGCTTTTCACAACGCATAGTTACATAGACTGTAACTATGTGCCAAGCACCTTCACATGCCTGCTTTCGTTAATGTTCTCCAAATATTCGCTTTTCTCCTTGAGCCCTTGATATCAGCTTCTTATCCTTCATCCTCTGTCCTTTTCCTCCCTACCCCAGTCCTCATTACTTTATAAATTATTATTGTTTTGCCATATCTTACACTGCCCGACATCTCCCCCTGATGTCCGCCCTCCAGATAGGAGGCAATCTGTAGATACCCGCAGTTGGCTCCCTCTCTCCATGCCACCTTCTCTCCACCCATATGGTAACTTCACTCTCACCACTGGCCCTGAGGGGTTCATCTGTCCCAGGTTCCCTGTATTTCCAGTTCTCATCTCTGCTAGTGTACCTCCTTCAGTCCAGCTGGATTTGCAACGTAGAGTTGGAACTATGATAGCTGCGGGGATATGAAAGTTCAGGAACTAGAAGAAAGTTTTAAGCTTCATCGCTACCTCGCTGCACCTTGACTGGCCCATCTCCTCTCTGTGACTCCCCTGTAAAGAGGTGTCCAATTGACCACAAGTGGACCTTGGGTCACCACCCTGCTCTTCCCCTCATTCTTGTTGATTTTATTCTTGTTCTATGATGCTTGATATCTGCTCCCTTCCACCCCTCATGATCACACAGGTTGGTGTACTTCTTTCATGTGGGCTTTGCTGCTTCTGCACTAGATGGCCACTTGTTCACTTTCAGGCCTTTGAGAAGCTGTAGTTTTTATGAAAGCAGACTGCCACATGCTTCTCCTGCAGGGAGCCTGAATGGTTCAAACTCACTTTTGGTGATGAGCTAAGTATTTGATCACTGCATCACTAGTCAGCCAACCAGATTCAGTGCAGGGAAATGAGGGATTGACTTATCTGATTGCTCAAACCAAAGTCCAGAAATTGAGTGGCATTGTCCTGATTGGCTTCAATAGTGCCATCAACTCAATTCTGGAATCAGTAGCTTTGGTGAGGGATATAAGAAATCTTAATAGACTTAAGCTGGTTATGAGCACTGCATAACAGGATATAGATGTTTAGTAGACACTGTGGTGGGCTACCCAGACATCTTCTTTTAAGTTAATTTACCATACACCCAGTTATTGGAAAGACTGGCTCCTGGTAGCTCACTGCTGGGCTCTTAGTAGCATTCCTCATTGTTAAAGCAAACTGACTTATTAGAGATTACACCTGCTGTGATGCTTAAGTTTTGCGTCAACTTGGCTCAGCTGGGATTTTCTGTGGTTTGGCAGTAAGACCTCCCACATAAGGTGAAGGTCCTAACCTGATGAGATCTCCAAGGGAGTGTGACTTACTTGATTTCTATAGAGACACTAGGAAATTTCTCTCTCTCTCTCTCTCTCTCTTTTCCTCACTCTCTTCATCCTGTTGACCTGGGTCCTGTCTGGTCTTTTGGGTTGTGAGTTGGCAGTCCATGCTATTTTTGCTCATCCTGGAAGCTATCTGAGTGTGCCAATGGTCATCTGAGCCATTTTTTCCTGGCTTCCTAGCTTCCTGGCTTCTCAGCTTTCCACCTCTAGGCAACCTCAAGAGTCATGAAAAACCTCCAGTGCAATATCCAACAACCAAACTGTTATTCTGGGTAAACTAGAGAAACAAATTTCATAGATACAAGGAAAAGGTTTATATACAAGAGGAATGGGACATTGAGAAAGCAAAGACATAAGTCCGATATTAGCCCATATGCCCGATATTATTCTATAAAGTCTCCTTCCTACTCATGAAGTCACAGGCCAGTGGGTGCAGAGTCTTGTCACCAGCAGAGGTCTCCCCATAGTTCCTCACTTCCAGGGCTCAGGGTTAATCAACAGCATTCAGTGGTGGTAGAAGCAACTCAGGGGTAGAAGCAACTCAGACCCCCTGGCAGGGGTCTCCAGGTGGCTTCTCCAGCTTCAGAGGTCTGGTTCCATCAAGGTAAGGCCATGTGGCTTCTTCTCTGGTTTCTCCAGCTCCCCAGACACTGCCATCTTGCCTTGTCTGTAGTTTGTTGTCTCTGAGACTAACTCCCAACAACTGGGGGAGATAGCTTCTCATCTCCACAAGGGAAATATCGTGAGATTTCCCAGAAATCTCTCAGGAGAAAGCCATGCCCACACGGAAGCCTCATTGGCTATCTCCAGATTAACAGGCTAGACTCCACCCCTACATCTCAATCATGAAATTAACATAAGCACATGACCACCAAATAAACTTAATTGAACTGCTTCTAGAAGTGTGTGAGCCGTTTAATGCCTCTCTTTATATACATATGTAAGTGCCACTGATTTTTCTTCTCTAGAGAACCCATCCTAACACCAACCCGCTGAGGTAGCCTAGACTCAACGAGCAGTTGATGTGGCAACCCAAAGACTCAGCTCCCTTTTGTGATGGTGGGTCAATTCTGAAAGTCCCACCAGCTCCAGAGAGTCTAGTGGGGCATCAGTTGCAAGCATATTGTGACTGCCTCTGATTATTTTAGCACAATCCCATCATCCTGACATTCTTAAAGGTGTAACACCCAAAAAACCGTACACATGAGATTCTGAGTCTCAGAATATGTACCTGGGAACCCCATCTAACATGATGCTCCATCTTACGACATGGACTGAGAATGGAGGACATTTCTCAAAGGAAACTGTAGGTACCACCATCAGCAGAGGTTGGGGTAGACAAAATGCATTCACTAGAAGCCCCCGACACATGTTCTCTACAAGTACACTATCATATGATAAGATTCAATATTCCTATATAAGTACTCTGTTATGAAAAGAGTACTTCTCTTTTCAGTTACTCATTAAAAATATATATATGTATTGCTTTCATTTGGATGTTTTCTATTTCTCTATGTAGTACAGTTTATAAATTAGCCTTCTCTTTAAAGCTAAAGTTTGAAACTTGTTACTGATAGCATTATAAGGTTTTCAATAAAGTTTAAAATGTTAACTTTGCTTAAAACTTTTTTGCACATGCATATTTTTTGTTGCAACCAACACTTTTGTGACATCCTTTAGGGGAATTTTCTAAAAGCACATAGAGCTTTTCAAATGACCAAACTAAAGTTCTCTCAGAAGGGCTCTTTTAGTACCACAGAGCATTCTGGGCAGTGAAGAAAACAAGATAGGTGAGACAGACCTTTAAGTGTTTGTTTATTCACCATATATTACATAGTTAATGTGGTTGTTACATAACCTGGTGCCAACTTGAGACTATTAAGAGTGGAGGAGTGGAGTTTAGCCTGTCAATCAGGTTGCAACTTGATGACCCCATTTGAAGGCACCACAGAGATAAATAGTTCACTGGAGGCCAGATACACACAGTTACTTTGCTTGTCTTCCTGTTGACAAACCACAAGGAAACTGCGGATTGAACCAGAGGCCTGGGGTTGGAGGAGCCACAGGGAGACCCATGCCAGTGCTGACATGCTTCCACCACCACTGCATCCTCAAGATTGTCCACGCACTGGTCTGTGACCTTCCTGCATTCAGCATCATTGCATATGTTGCATGCATCTGAAGAGAAAATTATAGACTTGTATCAGACATATGGGCTAATATCAAGCTTATGGACTTGATCTAGACTAGCCAGGGATTTTTTTTTTTACCATACAATTCCTCTTTGATATAAAGTTTCCTATTACACACATATGAATGTCTGTCAATATGTTTCTCTAGTCCACCCATACTAACACAGACAATCTGTTTCTTTTTAGGAAAGAAGACCCCAAACAGTCTAATTATAAAAGCCCAAGCTTGCAGGAGCAAAAGAGGAGCCAAATACTCTCAACTGTGGTGAAAATGAGTCTGTGCCCAAGAAGCCACATGCTGAGTGTTAGTCTTTGATGAACTTTTGCCTGGCAAAGGTGACTCCGTCTGACCCTGAGCTTCCTGGCAGGCTTGAGTTTAGTCACTATGTAACACAGAACCAATTCTGTGAGGCAGTGTTTGTGCCGAATGGGGTATTTTCCTCCCACCCTGCCCCACCCCTCCTCTCATTCTGTTGAACAAATCATCCACTCTGAGTTGCTTATAAGCGTCACCAGGGACTCCCATTCCCAGCCCAGCAGGGCATGTCAGTGCCAGCAAATGTCAGCCTGTCCTAGTGCGTCTGGCTAAGCTGCACTGGATACTCCGAGAGCACCTGTCCAGTTTTCAGGACTTTCTAAAAGCACTTGTCTCCTCAGATGTTCATTTTTTAATACCTAATCCATCAATGTATTTCATAAAATATGTGAGAAGCAAACAAACAAACAAACACTATACCTACTCTGTGGTGATTGTATGAGTGGAGATTTCAAGAAGAACAACGTTTCATATTACCTTCAAGTTACATAAACTTTATGTTAAATTAACTCATATGTTAGTCCAGGTTGATTAGAGAAACAAACCCACAAACAGAGATTTAAAAGAGAGTTTTACATTTAAGTGTAGTTGTATATTAAGAATGCATCCCAACCCAGTCCAGATCAAGTCCATAAGTCTGATATCAGGCCATATGTCTGATAACAGTCTATACATTTCCCTTCAGACTCTTGGAACACATGCAATGTCGCTGTGTGCAGGAAGATCACAGACCAGCAGGTGGAAAATCTTGTGGATCCAGCGGCAGAGGAAGCATGGATGCCATGGGCTCTGGATGCCATCAGTGTGGTTTCATGTGGCTTGTCAACAGGAAGGTGAAGCAGAGAGAGAGAGAGCGTGTGTGTCTTCCCTCCAGAAAGGAAGAAGTTCCTAGAATCCTCACGAGAAGGCCATGCCTACAAGGAAGGATCAATAAGGCTGTGACTTGATTGACAGGCTAGCCCCCACCCCTTCATTCTTTTATTAAGTCTGCACACAATCGTAACGACCACCCAAACCCACATTACTGATTTGTGTCAGTTCTTTCTTGTTCCTGGGCCAAGTTTGCCACTCTCATTGGTAGGTATCTAAATACCTAAAGAGGAGCTCGAGAGTCGCAGTAGGTAAGCGCCTGACTGCTTGGTAAAACATTGAAAGTTCCAACCTACCAGCTACTCCACAGGGGGAAAACATGACCATCTAGCTCTGTAAAGATTCACAGCCTGAGAAACCCTGTGGGTCAGTTCTACTTTGTCACATAGGGTCGTTGCATGAGTTGATTCTGGGTGATCAGTGGTTGGGTGCTGTGTATACTGTTAATGTGCTTGGCTCCTAACTGAATGGTGCAAGACTGGTCCATCCAGAGGCACTTCAGAATAAAAGCTTGGCGACTGACATCTGAAAAACCCGCCACCAACGATGCTGTGGAGCACACTTCTGTTCTGAACCACTTGAGGGGTTAATGAGGTGGAGTCGACTCAATGGCAGCTGGTTATTGGTTAAATGTCACAAAGAATACCAAATGATCTCCCACCTCTGTGTGCACAGGTGAAGAAAGATATAATGACATGAAGAAATTTCAAGTTAGCAGCACTTAGGCACGCATAGGTGACTTGGATGTATATTTTGAGTTAAATAAATTGCTTTTTCCAATCATAAAATGAATTCTTGGTGACTTGTATCAGTGTACTTGATCTAAATGGAAATTTTGGTCAAATGCAGAGTTGTAATCGGGAGAGAATGTGCCATTGGGCCTGCTGTTCGGTATTCTGAAGCACATAGTTAGTTACTAAATATAGCAACAACAACAACGGTGTTAACAAATTTCTGTGCTCCCCATATATAGGGAGAAGGTTCAAGGTATGAGTAGTATTATTTATTTAATCCTTAAGATAATCTTTCACTAAGTTCTCATATTCCTATTCTCATTTGGAGTTATGGACTGAATTGTCTCCCCCCAAAGTTTATGTTGAAATCTTAATTTCCAGACCTATAAGTACAAGAGGACTTCAAAAAGTTAATGGACATTTTTCATGATCATTTAATGCTATTTCCCATGAACTTTTTGAAGTTCCCTCTTGTGGTCTTGTTAGGAAATAGGAGGGCATCTTTTTGTTATGTAAGTGAGAACATTCCAGATAAGGGTAGGTGCTAACCCTGGTCCCTTATGAATGGTGTCTTCTAAAAAATGCAGGATAGACAGGCATGCACAGGGGTCAGAGAGATGCAATGGGTTCAGGGTTGGAAGAGCCCGTTGTACTACTGACAAGGAAGGACCACCCTCTGGAGTTGATGACCTGATCTGGAGGCACATGTAGATTCTTGTCATTGATTCTCTCTTAGGAAATGGGCAAAAGGCTTGAAAGAAGCTTCACTAGTAAGGAGACCTGTATGGCCGATAAACATATGAGAAAATGCTTCCAATCATTACCCATCAGAGAAATACAAAGTAAAACAGCTATGAGATACCAACTACCACCCTTGAGGTTGGCCCCAATCAGAAAATCAGAGAGCAGCAATTATTGGAGAGGATATGGTGAGACAGGAACTCTTCTCCAGTGCTGGTGGTCTTGTAGCTGTGTATAACCTCTGTGGGAAATGATCTGGCCATACTTAAAGAAAATAGAAATTGCGCTGAGCCCCGGTGGCATAGTGGTTGTGCATGGGACTGCAGCCCACTGGGGTGGAAGTTCATTTCCAGCTCCACGGAACAAAGGCTGTGCCTCCTACTCCCACCACCAGAGGGTAGTGATGCCCCCCAAGCCCCCCACAAAAAAAAGAAAATAGAAATTGATTTACCTTTTTATCCAGCTGTCCCTTTAATGGGAACATACCCAGAAGAGGTAAGAAATAAAACATGGCCAGTTGTCTTCCCTCCAATGTTTATTGCTGTGCATTTCATAATTGCAAAGAGTTGGTAACAACCTAAATTTTCATCAATAGATGAGTGCATTAATAATCTCTAACACACACAATGGAGTACTATGCATCACTAAAAAGCATAGGTGATTATATGAAACATGTCTTTTCATGGGAAGAGTTGGAGGAAATTATGCTAAGTGAAGTCAGCCAATTGCAAAAGGACAAGTACAACATGACTCCTCTGAGGTAAGTATAATCAGCACAGTAGGTATAGAAGGTATATGCAAACAACATCATAGATAGAGGAACAACTAGAGAATTAAAATAATCAACAAGGAGGATGTTGAGATCCTGTGGGTGCTGGAGCAATGGCAATCTAGTTGATAGGAAGGACTAAGAGGTGAAAGTAGGGGGAGCGTGATGGTGGGGTAGGAAGAATGCAAAAGGAAACAGAGGAAGGATCTAGGAAGCAAATCTATGGAATGTAAACACAGGCATATACATATGTAAGTGAATTGATCCATAAAGATAGAGGTATTGACCTATGTAACATATATTTATATGGCAATACACTGAGGTAGTGGGCCTTTGCTCATACCTTCCCTCAATATAAGAACTTTTTTTTTTTCTAGTCAACTGGCTTTCTGTGATGCTCAACTTTTCAGCACACTAGCTGAAGACAAAATGGGGGCATAAGCAAATGGGGTGAAGAAAGCGGTTGGTGCCCGGCTATTAAAAGATAAGGCATCTGGGGTCTTAAAGGCTTGAAGTTAAATTGGTGACTATCCAGCAGTGAAGCAACAAGACCACATGGAAGAAGCACAGCAACTATTGTGATCTGAGGTGTCATTGGGACTGAGTAGCAGGCATCAGAAGACCCATAACAAACAAATAAATACATATTGTTGAGAATGAGGGGGAGTCAGAGAAGGCCCTCCAAGCCCATCTGTAGACAATGGGACATCCTCCCACAGAGAGGTCACAGGGAAGGGATGAGTCAGCCAGGGCAGTAAAGCACCAATGAAACTCACAATTTTCCTCTGGTTCCTTAAGGCTTTCTCACCATCCCTATCCTGACCCCAGTGCTGATTTTCACTTTGGACTAGATCAGAGCATGTGCACAGGTATATATAAGCAATAAAAGCACACAACAGATAGAATCCAGGAACAATAGTGGGAAAAGTGATACCAGAAGGGTAGTGGGAAAGGGGGAAAGGAGGGCAGGAAGGGGAACCGACCGCAATGATCAGCATATAACTGCATATACCCGTCCAGAGGGAAGAAAAACAGAAAACATGGGAGAAGGGAGACAACGGTAGGTATGAGATTTGAAAATAATAATAATTTATAATCTATCAAGGGATCACCAGGGTGGGAGTGAGGAAAAAGGAGCTGATACCAAGGGCTCAATAGAAAGTACATGTCTAGAAAAGAATGATGGCAACATATGCACAGATATACTTGATATAATTAATGTATGGATTGTAATGTGATCCAATAAAATAATCTTCTATAAAAAATTAGAAAAATAAAAAATCTTGTTATTATCAAGGTAGGCCTGACTCAGCCAGGTTACTCTTAAAGTAGAGTGTTTCAACAGTTGGTAGTAGAATAAAGTGATCAGATTTTAAGTGAGGCACCATTGACCGGGAGAGGGGGTGAGGTACCTAGTGCTGCTCCTGAGAGCTGCTGCTGGATTTGAACTGCCAAGCCCACAGGTTGCACTTCTTCACTCAACCACTTATGCCACAGGGTCTCAGCAGGCGGTGGGGTTCTTGATTAAAAATTTGGTTTATATGGAGCAACAAAAATGTTCACAAAATGCAAAAATAGTATTGTAATATATTTATTTAAATTTTAAAACTCTGCAGGACGTTGTTACATTGCAAAAAAAGCAGGCTGTCTGGTCACTTTATAGAAGTCAAGTCTGAGACATTCAAAACCCCAGTGTTTCACTTTTGGCTTTAAAGGGGAGGAAGACTTGTAGATGGACTAGAAAGAAGCTTCAAGTACTTGACAACAATACTTGGTCAACAGCCAGCAAATAAACAAGGATCTTAGCCAGGCACTTCAAGGAATTAGGTTCTTCCAAAACCAGAAATTCAATTGGAAGAGGACTGTGAGCTGCAGATGAGAATATAGCCATTGGTCATCCCTGCAGTCAAGTTTTGTGAGACCCGGCCATGCTGTCCTGGAACCTATTGAACCATGAGATAATAAATGGGTGCTGTCTTAAATGGGTAAATTTGTGATTTGCAATGCAGAAATAGAAGGCTAGTGTAATTTGAATGAAACCCTTTAGATTTTTTTTTTAGTGCTATAAGGATTATTATTTTTTTTTATTTAGGCATCACTGCCCTCAGGTGGTGGGAGTAGGAGGCCCAGTCTTTGCTCCTGGGAGCCGGAATTGAACCTCCATCCTAGTGGGCCGCAGTCCCGCGCACAACCACTATGCCACCACGGCTCAGCCCGCTATGAGTATTATTATAAGTAATTTTGTGACCAGGAATCACTAGAAGAAGATGCTTTTGGAAAACTGAATTTTGCCTTCAGGCTCCAAATGAGTAATAGTCGAAGGACTTACAACAGAGACTGAATCACAGAAAATGTGGAGGAGAGCCTATGGGTAGAGAGAAAATTGTGCAGAGAGTTGGGGAGGTTGGTGAGGAGGAAAAAATTTAAAAAAATTGTACAGAGAGCAGATTTTATCAGAAAACAGGAAGTAGAATAGTTGGTGTTCAAATGGGAACTAGTCTAACGCAAGTGGGAAGCAACATTAGGACTGCTGATTGCAGCTCCACTTTGGTTTGGAGGAAAAAAACCTCAATAATAATGATGAAAAGAGGGGGCTGAGCCCCAGTGGTGTAGTGGTTGAGTGCGGGACTGCAGGTTTGGCATTTCAAATCCAGCAGCAGCTCTCCGGGAGCAAGGTTGGGTAGCTCTCACAACCGCCAGAGGGCAGTGATGCCCCCCCAAATTATGATGAAAAGAACAGTGACAAAAGCCATAATGGGAGCATATGCTCTGTGACAGGCACTGTTCTAGCAAACTTGTGCTCTTTCTGATTCCTGCAAACTTTTGAGGTTGATGTGATTAATCTTTTAATCCTTGGGTAGTAGAAATGAAAAATGATCCTGAGCATTGGAAAAAAAATAGGAACCGGCACAGTAATTGTGCACATACTTTTAGGTACTTCTTTTAGTTTTATGATGAGCTTTGAATCTCAAAGTATCAATAATCCTTCAGTTGTTGCTGTAGGTAAAGTAAGACTTGCACTCTTACAGTCACAAAACTGGAAAAATTCCCTTCTTGGTGCTACTAAAATATTTGATTTCTGAATAAAAGTCAGTCAACTAGGTCTTTTTTATCACTTAAGAAATCATTCATTTTTTTATTAGAAGCATACCAGGTCATGCATATTATAGATCATCTTAAAAATTGGATTGGTACCGTATTTTGTCTAAATACTGATGGCACAACCCTGACATCTAAGAACAGATACAATCAATTTCAGCATTTGGCTAATTTGCACAGTAGATAAAATAATAATAAAACAATGATAATGTACTAAAAGTGATCATTAAATTTTTTTCACTCAACCTGGTTCATGTGTCACAAATGGTCTCATTTTCTCAATAAAATAAGCACTAAAATAAAAACCATAAAGAGTAAGAGGGGACTGAAACTCTAAGGAATACAGCATTCAAGTAATTTTACTTTTTAAATCCAGACAAAAGTACAGCACCCCACAAACAAAACAACGACAACCAAAAAACAAAAGTATAAAACAAACAAACAAACAAAAAACCTGTCCACCCAGGAGTTAATCCATTTTCCACACTCATTATTATTCAGATGAGTCTTTTGTAAGACAAAGATGTCGGCATAGCTTTTTTCAGTGTCTGAGAACGCCTTTCTTGTTTGGCTTGTCCAAATAAAAAGGACCCTCTGGATCTAATTAAGAGATTTTCACCTGCCATCATGCATTCATTCAGCTCACCAACATTTATGGAACGCGTGCGATGTGCAGGGCACAATGGTAAATACCATACTCTAACCAAGAGTTAGGCCACCACGGGCCAATCACAAAACTACACTCTTAATTAATCTTGCGATTTTTAATGATTTAATTCTTTGACTCAACAAAGCCTTATTAGCAACCTACTTTAGGCCAAGTGCAAAGGGAGGCGCAGGGTCTGCCAAAACACACTCACAATCCCTTCTTTCACATTGCTCATAATTTAATAGGGGAGGCAGATACATAAACAAGTGAGTACTGTGCTTCTTGAGGTCCCATCATAAAGGTATATCACTCTGTGATCAGAGTGGAGCAGTAGCAGAGAACCTAAGGAGAGGTCCCTGAGGAACTGACTCTTGAGCAGAATCTTGAAGGATAAGTCAAAGCTTCTCAAGGACAAGCTCTAAGAAACACAGTTATAGCGAGATCCCGTCATCTCTGGAAATGAAGTGTGGTGTGAAGCTCGCTGGAGATGAGATTAAAGAGACAGGGCATGGTAGACTTGGGTTTGATTCTGTTGGTATTTAGGTTGAACCAGATGAACTTGCTGATGTTAGATTGCTACTGGCTTACACAAATGGCCATTTCACGGAGCTTTAATAATATTGCAAAATAGCATCCATAAATGTTCTACCTGAATGGGTTCCAGTATGATGATGAAAATGATGATTCACATATCCCGCTCTCTACTCAGACCAGAAATAATTAAAAAGCTCTAGGACTAAGATCATCTCTGTGTTTGCGAGAGATTCTGGTCAACCAGTTAAAGAATCTTTGTTGAATCTTTGATTGAACCCTCAATGTGCCTAAGCCTTTGATACATTTTCTCTTTTCTTTATAATGAGGCTCCAAGGTAGGTTTTTTTTTTTTTTTGGGGGGGGGCGGGGACGGCATCACTGCCTGTGGTGGTCATGGGAGCTACCCAGCCTTGCTGCTGCTGGATTCGAACTGCCAAGCCAGTGGGCTGCACTCAACCACTACACCACCGGGGCTCAGCAAGGTAGGTGTTTTTATACTTAGTTTTACAGGTGGGAATTATAAATCCCTGAGAGGCATATTAAAATCGTGTCTGGGGGACCACAACTGCTAGGACGTAGTCTAGCTAGGACATATTACTGCCTGATTCTCTCAGACACTATCCTTCAGGAACAGCTAAGGAACAAGACCATAGGGGCATTAGAGGGGATCTGGCCACCATATGAGGCTTAGAAGACCTAAAAATTACTTTTGCTTGCCAGAAGTGCTTTAAAAAATAAGTCTTTTTTTTGTCTTTGTACAGTTGGGAGAAAGAGGAGAGGGGGGTAAGGGAGGGTAAGAAACATTTGTGTAATTGGGGGTGGGAGAGTGGCAACAAAGAAAGACTGGCTGTACCTTCCTCTCTAGTCCTCAACCCTTATGCAGACCATGCAACCACTTGGCTCTAAAATTTAATTCTCTATTGACATGACTGAAAACAAAAGCACATGCTGTTTGGCAAATCCTCTGTCAACATCAGTTATACGGCAGGAAGAAAAAATAGTGTGTGGGCCCTATCTGATGAAAATATTTCTCTTGACTTATTCTCCTGAAAAAGAGTAGGTGATCAAGTAAACACAGCACCTGAATGCAGTATGTCCATCTCAGCCGGGGCCATTTTACCGTGAGAAGACGTTTGCATCCCTTTGGCATGGTTTCTCTAGCTGTCCAGTTGAGACTCCCTGTGGCCTTGTCATCTGGAAGCCACCCAGCTCTCCGTAACACAGAATGGGAACAATGCTTTGGGAGGCGCCTGTGATCCACGCACACAGCATCGCATCTATTATCCAAGTGGCCTATTGGGGCAACCATCTTTTGGATGTGTCTTTTCATTTGTTTCTTCTGTCCCACATGCTGGGAGTGACGACAAGGGTCATTTCTAGTTAATGTTGTGGACAGTGCACTCAAATTGACCTTTCCGTCTGAAATGCTGCCTTTCACAGCCTGGAGTTTTAAACAGTTCTCTTTAAAAAAGATAAAGTGGTTGCGATTCTTCCCAGGCCACACTTCTGTGTTGAAGAGTGTAAATGCCTCTAGCCCTCTGAGCATTACCTCTTTTCAGAAGAAAAAGTTAAGACTTTGTTAGGACTTCAGAGTGAAAATATCCCTGGGTTTATTTTGCAGCAGAGTGGAATACAGCAGTGTTTACAGCAGAGTGGAATAGAGACACCAATTTTTCTAATGGAAAGTGGTAGCGAAGTGAAACACAAAACTGTAAAATGTTTGTACAAAACCATAAAATGTTTAATGAAGACACTGTTTTCTTTTTCTAAATTTAATTTATTTTTTTACTTTCATTTACTTTTATTTTAAATTTAGTCTTTTAAATTTTTTATTTTATTGGGGGCTCTTACAACTCTTATCACAATTCATACATATATCCGATGTATCAAACACATGTATACATATGTTGCCATCATCATTTTCAAAACATTTTCTTTCTACTTGAGCCCTTGGTATCAGCTCCTTTTCTCCTCCCTCCCCTACGAACCTTTAATAATTTATAAATTATTATTATTGTGTCATATCTTATACTATCTGACATCTTCCTTCACCCACTTTTCTGTTGTTTATCCCCCAGCGAGGAGGTTATATGTAGATCCTTGTAATCGGTTCTGAAAACACTGTGTTCTTAACTGTTAGGGTAATTGGGGAAAAAGTGATAGAGCAGTCACTTGAGAAGTGTAGTTTCAATCCCATCTTTTTAACGTTTGAGATATGCTTTGGTGTGTAGGTGTTTGAAGTGACAGTTTTGACAGTTTTGACACAACTTCTAAAACAATCAAGAAACTAAACCAGTTGACATATACCAAAGGATCAATATTTTTAATTCATTTTTTTAAAAATCCAAGGAACCCTAGTTATGCTATTGGCTAGTCCTTGGTCTGCTAACCAAAAAAATAAGGTCATTAGTTCAAACCCGCCAGCTATTTGGTGGAAGAAAGTTGAGTAGGTCTGCTCCTGCAAACATTGAAAGTCTCAGAAACCACATACTTATCATCACCGTGAGTCAAAATTGATTCCATGGCAACGGGTTTTACATTAACAATGGGTTTTGCATTTAAATCTAATTTGACCCATGTTTCATCTAATTTTAAAATGATTGGTGCCAAGTACTTTTACTCACCTGACAGCCAGACCAATTTGGAGTTACCTGGTTTCCTAGCCATTGGCCATGGTATAGCAATCAAACCACCACAGCAAATTATTATTGCTGGCTGTAGCAGGATAGATCTTAATGAAGTCTTCTTTTTGAACATTTGCATTTCCCCCACTCTTCTGGCAACTAAGGATCAACTATAATAAAAACTGATAGCTGGTAATGTAGAGATTTAGAGATACTAATAGAGATACAGTCTCTCTGGTGGCATAAGCAGGAGCCCTGGTAGCATAGGGGTACTGAGATAAGCCATGTACCCAAAAGAGCAGCCGTATGAAACCCCCAGCCAGCTCTGCAAGAGAGAGAAGAGGCTTTCACCTCCCGTATCATGACCATCTCAGAAAGCCATTCCAAGTCAAACTCACCACCACTGAGTCTCTGCTGACTCACAGACATCTCCCCTACACTGGAGGTTTCTGACACTTCCTGTTTATGGGAGTATTAAGTCCAGTCTTTCTCCTGAGGACCCTGCTGCTGGCTTTGAACGGCCAACCATGGGGATCCCAGGCCCATGCAGGGGCAGGTTCATCCTGCCTTAGAGGGCTGCCAGTTCTGACTCATGGCAGAGAGGCTGGTTTGGTTTTTGTGATTTAGATTACGCTGTGAACCAAAAGGGTCAGCAGTTTGAAACCAGCAGCTGCTCTGCTCAGGCAAGTGTGGACTCTGTACTTCAGCAAAGAGCTACAGTCCTGGAAACCCAGGGGGCAGTTCCACGTTCTGTCTCCATGAATTGGAATTAGCTCCATGGCAGTGAACTTGAGGGATGCTGTTCTGAGGGAGG
>PVJH01025053.1:0-32141 GCA_004026705.1 Nesogale talazaci
GGATGAAAATATTCTCTACATTACAATCTTTGGGGTCCAGATAAAGTATCAATTGTTTATAATTGGAACTATTCTTTTGTTATGGCTGGTTATCCCTCATTTGAAAATCATTGAAGGTGAGGCACTTCTCCAATCCAATTACAACTTGATATAAATTAACAATATTCATGCCTCCATGAATAAAATATTCCATTACTTCTCTCCCTTCTCAAGTAATAAATCAGTTCAGGCAGCTGTGGTCTGACTTCTCTCTTTAAGTCTCTGTAGGGAATGCGATATCCCCCATACCCCACCTCCCATGTCCCCTGTCCAATCTTCCATATCCCCTCATCCCACTGTCTGTCCCATTGTTTTCTCCTCCAGATTGTTTATCCACCTATCTTATCTGGATAGGTGTTATATGTAAGTTTGTATTGCTATCATGGCTAAAGACGATAGAGAGGTCAACCTGTTGATAAAGATGCAGTGTGGAGTCTTTGGCAGACTGCTATTGGTGAATCACAGCGTAGACCATTGGGACTTTGGAGTAAAGTCCTGCCATCTTCTGCAGACAACTACTACCCCTTTGAAAAAAGCTGTTGGCCTGTTATTGGGCTTTGGTGGAGACTGAACACCTCACCTTGGGCCACCAACGCACCATGAGGCCTGAACCACCCATCATGAACTGGGTATTGTCTGACCCACAGAGTCATAAAGTTGGATGTGCACAGCAACTCTCCATTTTTATTTTTTTATTTTTTTTTTTTTTTTAGGCATCACTGCCCTGGTGGTGGGAGTAGGAGGCTCAGCCTTTGCTCCTGTGAGCGGGAATTGAACCTCCGTCCCAGTGGGTCGCAGTCCCGCGCACAACCACTACGCCACCAGGGCTCAGCCCCAACTCTCCATTTTTAAATGGAAGTGGTACATACAAAATCGGTCCAGAGCAGCATCTGAAGGTACAAGTAAGCTGCATGAAGTGGCCCAAATGCCCACAGTCCCCACTCCAGTCACATTACCTTCTCTTTCCAAATCTGCACCTATAGCCTCCTGGGGAGTTTCTTATAATAATTTGACTAAAGAACAGAAAAGTCATGCTTGGTTCACGGATGGCTCTGCACGATATGCAGGTGCCACTCGTAAGTGGACAGCAGCAGCGCTACAGCCCCTTTCTGGGATCTCCCTGACAGATAGTGGTGAAGGAAAATCCTCCCAATGGGCAGAACTTCGAGCACTGCACCTGGCGTTCAGTTCGCCTACAAGGAAAAGTGGCCAGATGTGAGACTGTATACTGATTCATGGGCTGTGGCTAATGGCTTGGGTGGATGGTCAGGGACTTGGAAGGAACATGATTGGAAGATTGGTGACAAGGAGGAGTGGGGAAGAGGTATGTGGATGGATCTGTCTGAATGGGCCAAAAAAGTAAATGTAATTGTGTCTCATGTGAATGCTCACCAAAGGGTTACCTCTGAAGAGGAGGGTTTTAACAACCAAGTAGATAAGATGACACGCACTATGAAGACTGGCCCTCCTCTTTCCCTTGCCACTCCTGTTATTGCCCAATGGGCACATGAACAAAGTGGACATGGTGGCAGGGATGGAGGTTATGGATGGGCACAGCAACATGGGCTTCCACTCACCAAGGCTGACTTGGCCACAGCCACTGCTGAGTGCCCTATTTGCCAGCAGCAGAAACTGACGTTAAGTCCAAGGTATGGAACCATTCCTCGGGGAGATCAACCGACAACTTGGTGGCAAGTTGATTATAGAGGACCACTCCCATCCTGGAGGGGGCAGGGCTTTGTTCTGACTGGAATAGACACATATTCTGGATATAGATTTGCCTTCCCTGCACGCAATGTTTCTGCCCAAACCACCATTCGTGGACTTACGGAATGCCTCATCCACAGGCAAGGCATCCCACATAGCATTGCTTCAGATCAAGGAACTCACTTTACAGCAAATTCAGTGCGGCAATGGGCCCATGTCCATGGAATCCACTGGTCATATCATGTTCCTCATCATCCTGAAGGAGCTGTTGGTGACCTGCTCTGCTGTTTGCTGCCTGTGAGCAGATAGCCGGGATTGCTCTACAGAGGACTACTCAGCGGCCCTCAAGACTTGAAGGACTGCCAGTCTTCTAGTTCCCTCATGCAAGTGAGTTGCACCGAGCAATCTCTACTGGTTTATACATAGTTAACTGTTTCTTTCTTATCTTATATACCTTTCACTATATATATATATATATATATATATATATATATATATATATATAAGAATTACTAGTGTCCTGATTTTTATTTCTCTAAGAGAACCCTGGCTGACACAGGACTGTTGTGACCACATGGCCAATGAACACACACAATGAATTGAAGGGCAGAATAGAAAAGGTTTGGCAAGCTCCATCCTTGCTCTTTTGCTTTCAGATCTACGGACCAGACAGCTGCCTTCTTCATCCTGTGCCTCGACCTCCAAGCAACACTACCTGTGGGATGCCTAATCGTGGACTGTGTACCTGTGAGCTGAGGTTCCTTCAAGTCCTGCTTCTTCACGCTGCTGGGATATACACCTCTTGAGCTGGGGACTGTCGGACTCTGTCATCTGGCTGACTGTTGGTGACCTGCTTTGCTGTTTGCTGCTTGTGGCCACATAGCCTGGATTGCTCTACAAAGGACTACTCGATGACCCTCAAGACTCCAAGGACTGCTGGTCTACTTGCTGTCTCCTGCAAGTGAGTTGCACCAAGACATTATACTGCTTTATAGATGAGTTAACTGTTTATTTCTTATCTTATATATAGCCTTCTCTATATATAAATATATAAAGAGAATCACTAGTGTCCTGGTTTTATTTCTCTAAGAGAATCCTGTCCGAAACAATAGGTCTGCAGAGATAATGATAAAAGACAGAGCAAAACAAAGCAACAAAAGAAAACAAAACAACTACAAAAAAAAACAGAAAAAAAAGAAAAACCTATAAATAGTTCAAGGTATGTTTGTGGATCTTTAGAAGTGTTTTCCAGTTGAATCTAACGTTGTGTCATGCCTAGTCCCAGGGTCTGTTTTTGGTATTTCCTGAGGACTTTGTTGCTCTGTTTCCTCTGCTGTTTCATCGCACACCCTTAGTGTTTCACCTCAGTGTGGTAGAGACATATAGGGTGCGATTCCCACATTGTATCTCTGGTGTTGTCTCCCTTAGCACTATGGGTCAGTGAGGGGTGTTGCTTCTATTAGTGGTGCTTGCCCTATGGTCATCTCTGTGCTTTCGCTACCCTCAGTGGGAAGACCGTCCCCAGGGCTTGCTGGGCTACTATGTGCTCCACTCTCTCTTCCTCTCCCTTCATTTGTTCCAGTGTGCTCTGTTCAAACATGTCCTCCCTCCCCGACCTGTAGCTTCAGTGCTGTCCTCTGAAGTGAATTCTTCTCTTGAGAAAGGGGCTGTCTATGTAATTAGGATAGGGGCAGGTCCCTCAGACCTCTCTATTGGTTCTGTGCTTTATGCCAGTATGTTGCATTCACACCCTGGAGCACTTAGCTGAAGTCTGGTCGCCTTCTCCCTGTGGAGATAGAAACAATACCCTCCCATTGGCTGGGTAAGTGTGATGCTCATCATTGGATCCTATCTCTGAGAAGAACTATGCCATAAATTATTGAATTACCCAAAGTCACAGAGGTATCTTCTGTTTAATCATGTCATGACTGACCTCTGACTGTGTCTTAAAATCAGAAATATCTAAGAATTGGTTCTATGGGCATGAAAAACATGCACAAAATAAGAAAATATATGTTACCTTCATTAAGTTATATATAACAAGTCAGTAAAGCTCAGTTGAACAATGGAGTCAGATTCTGATTTGTTACTTACTGCATATATCTATCTTTGGTTTCTTTTTATAAAGAATATGAGATATGAAGATCATCTTCATGGCTACTCTCTAGATTTTAGGGTGATAAAAATATGTAATGCATGTAAAATATTCAATAAGGATCTTGCATCTAATGAAGACTCAGAAAACACAGACATTTTAAAAATTGTATTATCCACTTTGTTATATATATATATATATATATATATATATATATATGATTACATTCCAAGCATTTAACTTTCGGCAAATGTGTATGTGATGTGCTCTACTTATAAGATTCCCATGTTTTTTGCTTTGTGTTTTCTTGTTATATCTACCTGCCTCAAAATTAACATTTCCTCATTAACCACATTTATATTTGCTTTGCATTAGAAAGAAGAAAGGAACATTCAAAAGCACTCCTCTTGGTTCAATAACAATTGTGAGATTGGCTTGGGTTGTTCCAATGCAGCTAATGACTACACAACACCTATGTCCTTGAAGAAGTGCCACTTGCAGATTCCAGACAAGAACTATCCACTTTTATTATCCTCCTTAAAGGAATTCAGCCATCACCTTCACCAAAATCACACATGTCAGCTCATGTCATAAAACTGTGTTGCTGGGTAGAATTTTAAGAATCATCTCCAAAGAAAACATTGATATGCTACAGAATGAGTGAGTGCCAAGCTTGCAGCAACCGTAGATATGCTACAGAAAAAATACATGGTGATAGGGTGCCATGCTTAAGATTTCCCCCTTTCCCAAGCTTGAATACTTGCAGTAACAGGGAGTTCTCAACAGCCAACTTATCATAGCCAGGTAGAGAAAACAAAAGAAATGGATAAACAGAATCATTTAGTGGTGACAGAGTTCATCGTTATGGGAATCACCCAAGACCCTCAATTGCAGATTATCTTCTTTGTCGTCTTCCTACTGGTCTACATGGCCAATGTAATAGGGAATGTGGGTATGATTAGCCTGACCATAACAGACATGCAGCTCCACACAGCCATGTATTTTTTTCCTCTGTAATCTTTGTAGACTTTGTACACATCCCTCCTCTTGGCTCTGTCATGTTCAGACACCTATATCAGTGAGATCTTGTCCTTCAGTCTGTCTGGCTTCATTGAATTCAGGACCAGCCTTATCATCTTCATCTCCTATTTCTTCATCCTCATTGCCATCATCAGAATGTACTCAGATGAAGGCCGCCTTAAAGCTCTCTCCTCTTGTAGGTCGCACCTCACTAGGGTCACCCTCTTCTATGGAACTGTCATGTTCATGTACCTGAGACCAACATTCAGTTACTCCCTGGACCAAGACAAGTGGGCATCTGTGTTGTACACAATCATTATCCCGATGTTGATCACCTTGATCTACAGTTTGCGAACCAAGGATGTGAAAGCAGCGTTCAAAAAAGCTAATTAGGAAAAAGCCTCAATAAAGATTTTTTTTAAAACTTCATCTGTGACTATCACGAGGGATAATTTTGAAAGATTGAGCCACAAATAGAAAATGCAAGGATCTGTCCAAGAAACACAACCAATTTACCTTCTCCAACTGAGTGAGACTTTGATTCTGAAGAGACACTTATAATAAATATGGGGCGTAAATATGAAATAAGTATAGCTTAATATTTTCAAAGACAGGCAAGCCAAGAAGCATTGTTTTTAAGGAGGACTTTTGGTTTTCTTTGTTTCTGTTTTTTTGATGAGAAATGGAGGCAGTGTATGAACCAGCAGCTCTAAAACAGATCCTTCATGGTCATAAGGAAAACCAGCCCAAATATTATGCATCTCTACTATGAAAGCAAATTTCATAAGTTTTAATTAAATACAAGGGACTTGGCTCTGGTGTGTTGGATAACTGTACTGTTTGAATCTGTTGACTCATGAATTCAGGGAAACAAAGTATGAATAGGAAGAATGTGTCAGTTCCCTTGGAATACAAACTTAGGATACACATTTTGTCAAAAAGAAATTTCTATATTTCGTTACTTTATTTTTTATCTCAGTCTGGTTCTACCAACAGCAGAATCAGGAGCTATGTAAGACCCAAAATTAAAAGCCAACTAACCTTTGCTGCTAACTTGCTGTGTAAGCTTTCAGAAGACTCTTTCTTCTCTATCTTTAGTTTCCCTTCAGTCAAAATTTTGTTTTCACCTAAAAATCACTCCCTTCCCCACCACTGATCTCTTTCCTCTACTGAACATTCAATAAGAGTAGACTTCAGAGTGCTGACTGTCAACTTCCTATATTGGAATACCCTGATAGATACATGGAAACTCTTAGACTGTGCAACCCCAAAAGAAATACAGGTTGCTGGACTACTTGGGCAAAGGTTAACAAAATTGGAACATATACAGGATTAGTCATCCAGCTTTCGTCCAAATTTTTCCCTATTCTTTCTTTGCTCTCTCTCATCATCTCAATTAGAGATGAAAGTCTTTCTTTCCCCTTGGGGTCCACTGTTCTCCATGTTTTCCACAATAATATTATTGTCCCTAAGAAGAAATCAGGTGAAGGAGGGGTCTTTCTATGTCCATAACTTGTTATAGTCTCAGAAACTCACAAGGAAACTTCTGTTCTGTCCTACCACCTCTACTGTCTTTAGGAGTCAGCATGGGCTAGTTTTTTGTTGTTGTTTTTATCAAAGAGCTATCCTAATTTACTGAAGCATATCAATGACAGGGAATAGGAAAAACAAAAAAAAATCCCTTTGCATATTCACAAGGCTACAATATTCCATGACAGAAAAACATTATCAGCAATCAAGCAGCAGAAGTCTGTGATCTAGGGAAATACTAAATATTTCTTAAATGGGTTGGTATTTCTTCACACCATCATTCTCAAATATCTGCAATGAAAAATTTTCCCATTTAAACCATTCCTCCAGTGTAACATACTAAAAGTCATGGAACATGACTCATTCCATGAAATCATGGAAATAGAAATTGTATCTGCTCACAGGTAGAAAACTCCACTCATTGTAAAAGTTACCAACAAACTAGGAATAAAAGAGTCAGCAATTACCAGGATTTCTCATTGATCTAAATAAAAAGTACTCACTCATATCATGAATTTTCAAAAATGAGTAAGTGCTACAGGCTAGATTAAAACTCTCCTCCTGTCAATTAATGGACGAATATGGATTTGGCTGTCCAGAAGTAGTCCAGATATATAGCCTTGGCTTGGAATTTTCTTTTTCACCCTCACAATTTAATGTGTAAGTCATAGAACTTATAAACCCTATGATACAAAAGAAAATGGGGGTACTCTACTCCATTAATTACTAATCGAGTAAATGATATAATTTTAAATGAAGTATATACTATAATTCTAAGAGCAGTTTTCTTAGAATGAGGATGCTTTATCTTTGAATTTCCTTCTATGTTTTTAATCTGTAACTTTGTTGGTTTGGGATTCCATTCTGTTTTCCAATAATTTGCTGTGGGCTGGTCAATTTAAAAAACACATTAAATCTCATTCAAATTGTGCCAGAGTCTTGGTAGATGATTCTTTCCCTCTTTAGAGAGATGAAGCACTAAGTCCAAACATACAATGGACTTAAAAATAATAAAGAAAATCCATACACCCTTTCAACAGTAGCTAGTGAAAGGCATTCAAATTTTAGATTTTATAAGCAAAAAATGAGCTTTAATGTAGATGGAGTTTGCATCTATGTACAATTGTCAAACTACGTGAACTCAGAGAAAGACTTGATTTCTCATTTTCTTTAACTACAAATGGAAATAAACTTTTATCATTTTTCAAGGATTGTAAATGATCTCTATAAAGCATCTGTAGCAGAAAAATATTTAATAGATACCAGTTTTAATATGTGTTCATTTATAGATCAACTAATAGACTTCTATGACTGCTTATGCACAACCAAAAATCTAATGGAATTTTGATCCTTGGTTTGAAGATTTAGAATCTTAGTTTCATGGACATTCTAGTGAATTACTAAAATGATGTGATTGGTGCTTCTTTCCTACCAGGTAATTTATTTAATTATTATTTTTTTTTAGTTTTTATTTTCAGGCATCACTGCCCTCAGGTGGTGGGAGTAGGAGGCCCAGCCTTTGCTCCTGGGAGCCGGAATTGAACCTCCATCCCAGTGGTCTGCAGTCCCGCGCACAACCACTATGCCACCAGGGCTCAGCCAGGTAATTTATTTTTATAACTACAAGGTTGACAAAATTTTTCAAGCAACTATACAAGGATCAAAAATTGGTCTCCTTTTCCATGAGCAAAAAAAGAAAGAAAGGTCAAGAATAGAGGATGCATATGAAAGGTGTGGCTACTCACTTGCATGAATTAATACATCCTTTGTTATGAGACCAACAGAACAAGATAGTGCCCATCTTCCATTACTGACCATTTTGGTCAGAGAGTCAAGAGAAGAATATGGATCGGAAGAGATAAGATGTAAACAGAAAAACTGATGCCTTATAATTATGGTATTGATGAAGAATATTAAATAAATCATGGGCTGTCAGTAGAAGGAAGATATCTATATTGCAAGAAGCACAAAAGAGGTGAAATTTTATCTCACATAACTTGGACACATTGACAGAAAAGACCAGTTCCTAAAAAAGAATTTCATGCTTGGTAAATTAATCCCACTGCCACCTAGTTAATGCCACACACAGACCCTCAAGGACAGAGTAGAACTGTTCCAGGAGTATTCGATAGCTATAAATCTCTAGGAAAATAAACTCTTTATCTTTCTCCCAAGAAGAGGCTGGTGGGTTTGAAGCAACACTTATTAGGTCAGCAGCCCAAAGCTTAACCCACAGCACCACCATGTATCCTTTGCTACAGTAGAAGGTCAGCAAAAAGAATAAGCTCAACAAAATGTGGTGAAAGGTGGCTACAGCAATGAACTCATGTCAAGCAGTAGTTGTGAGCATGAGCCAAGACCAGGCACTGTTTAGTTCCCTTGTCCACAGTGTCCGTCGCAGTCAGCGCCAACTCCAAGACACCTAACAGGTACAGTTTTTAACATGCCTGCCTATGAACCCTCAGGACCAGTAATGAGAGTAGTGATACCAATAATTGGAGAAGGAGGTGAAGGGGAAGGTGGCGGGTGGGGGGGGGGGCGGCGAAGGGGAAATACATCATGAAGATCTACATATAACCCCCTCCTAGGTGAATAGACAACAGAAAAGTGAATAAAGGGAGATATCAGTCATTTTAAGTCATTAAATGATAATAATAATTTATAAATGATCAAGGATTCATGAAGTAGGGAGGGTGAGGGAAAGAGGAGGGTGAGGAGAGAGGGAGAGAGGCTGATACCAGGACTCAAGTAGAAAGGAATGTTTTAAAAGTGATGATGGCAACAAACGAGCTTGACACAAGGGGTGGGTGAATGGTTTGTGGTAAGAATTGTATGAACTCCCAATAAAATGATTTTAATGCCTGCCTTCAGCATTATGCTCCATTAAAAAGTATGAATTGACTCAAGAGCGATGAGCTTCTTTGATTGTTTGTGTGAGATCAGACTGACAACAGCAAGTGGAACGGTTATTAGAGAGGAAGCTTAGGGGGCAGTGCTTTATAGTACTAGAGGGAAACAACTCAGGAAAAAAATATATTGAGAATGGATTCACCACTGAGAAATGTAACCAAAGACATCAAGTTGTATACGCAGAAACTTTCCATTTCATGTGTTTTTCGCAGTGACTCTTTTGAACAACAAAGTAATTATTTTCCAAAGTAAATACATCAATAATTCTCAATATAATAGACAACTGGGGGGTAGGGTTCAGCACGTTTAATATTGTTTTCTTCCATCAACAAAGAGTGAGTAAATGATGTGCTAAGGAGGGTAAAAATGAATGCAACAGAGTAAGAAGATATTTCTAAGAAAGAGACAAGCTGAGATCAATTCTGCTTCTTACACACCCAAGTTACGTGAGAGGATGTTTTCAAGTAATCTGTGTTTAAACGTGATTTAATGGAAAAGTATCCAGATTATTAGGTGTGTGTGTGTGTCGTGGTGTGTGTGTGCTGTTCTTGATCCCACAGAGCTTACATTTATAGATATATATTTTAAATATATATTACTTGTGTTATAGCAGAAAGAGCAAACCATTGTATCAGAGAAGAACTGGGGATGTATTATGGAAATGCATACTAGAAAGAGAACTTGTTCCCTTGGAAAACCAGGGAAATTGCAATGAAGGAGGCATTTGGATAATCTTTGAATTTTCAGATAGAAAATAAAATTATACAAACGATATATTAAATGCTATGAGAGCTGTAAGAGTCCCCAAAAAAATTATTGGGAAAAAGAAGACATAGGAAATGAAGGACCAATTGGATATAGTAAAAAAAATTCTAACAATTAAAATTAACAGTAGACACACTAGGGAAGGACAGAATAAGGAAGCAAAACTAACCAAGATCAAGGAGGCTGGAAACCAGGTATAGTGACATTAAATGGTGGACTTCCTTTGAAACTTGAGGAAGTTGTTTGCTTTTTTGTTTTTGTTTTGTTTTGTTTTACTTAGTACCATGTCCAGGATTCTATCAGGGAAGAAATTTAAGCTAAAACACTCACCTTCAGTCTCTGCTTTGAGGAGTGTGTCAGACCAGATTAACTAGAGAAACAAATCCAGAGACACTCATATATACGTGAGAGACAGCTTTATACCAAAGAGCAGCTGTATATGAAGAAAACCTCCCAGTCCAGTCTAGATCAAATCCATAATTCTCCTATTAGCCCATAAGTCCAATACTGATCCACAGATCCTTCTTCAGACTCACACAGTCTGATACAATGTTGCAAAGTGTAGGAAGACCACTGGCTGGTGGATGCAAAGTCTTGTGGATCCATTGGTGGTGGAAACATCTCCAGTATTCTGGCAGTTCTTCAGAAAGCTCTCCTAGTGAATTGTCAACAGGAAGACAAAGGTAGAGGGAGGGAAGAAGTTCCCAGAATCCTCAGGAGAAGGCATTCTCACAAGGAGGCATCATAAAGCTGTGAGCTGATTGACAGGCTAGATGCCACTACTTCACACTTAATACCCTCAAGTTGACACAATATTACGATTACCACAGGGAGGATGCCTATAATTAACAGGACTTTGATTTTTTAGTTAAGATTTCTTAAAAGAGTCCTGATGGCATGCTAATTAAACAAAGGTGGCTAACCAAAAGCTTGGTTGTTTGAACAAAAACAGTAAACAGAAACTGCTGGTTATCTACTTCTGTAAACATTCTACTCTGTTCACCTGGGTACACAAGTTACATTTGGCAGCACTCCCACCAAAAAGATTCTTAAATGTGCCATTGTCATACATTTTCTACAATTAAGTGTCAAAGTCTGCCTGGATTCAGAGTCCTAAACCATTTTTCTGATATTATGTCACTCACTCCTCTTTACTCCCAGATTCAATCATAAAATAATTTTGTTCATAATTCTTGAGTTTTTCTGTTTTACATACTTGCCAAATACCTAGAGATAAACCAACAATTGTCTTATAACTTAAATCAAGGGACTAATATTCATAGAAAATAAATGACCTCCCAAATTGACAGATACTCAAATTTGTTTAAATTGTAGTTTTAATCTTTTTACTTTAAATTTGATTCTTAAAAGAAACCATAAAACTGATCAATTAGCCATCCATAATATGTATTTGATGACAATAACTCGTTCTCTAATTATCTTGCTAAATATTTTAGGAGTTCTGATGGTTTAGTCGGTCATTGGACTGAAAACCAGTTCAAAGATCAACAATTCAAACTCAGTAGCAGTTCTTGAAAAGAAAGATGAGGCCTTCTGCTCCCATAAAAAACTTACAAACCTCAGAAACCAGAAAAAAATAGAGTAGCATTCAGTCAGAATTGATTCAATGAGAATGAATTGAAATCTTTTTTGTGTGTGGGGGGGAGGTGCATCACTGCCCTCTGGTGAAGTCTTTATTTTAAAATAAACAATGCAGCATCGCTATTATAATATTTTCTGGCCATTGTATTATAGTTTGGCCAGAGTTCCAAACAAAGGTAAGAAGAAAATCATTCAATTTGATATTTGGTGTTTGAGAAGGCCAATCATTTTCTTGCTGTGTTAGTCAGGAAATCTCTGTGTCGCTGATATTCTTGCACCAAGAATTGTAATACATATAATTACCATCTGTCTTAAGATAACGTTCTCCTTATACTGAGAGAAACAAAGATTGGAAAGAAAAGGACACTAGCTTGAAGAGGTCCAGAACAGGCCTGAGAAGGGGTGGTCCACGTTTACCTTATTTTTTCTTAGTTCACCCAAAATTAAATGTTCTCATCAAAAACAACCCAGTAAAAATTAATTATATGAAGAAATAACTCATTGGTTTAAAAAAATACTTTTAGGAAGGGATTCATTGACTCATTTTTCTAATTGGAGAAATAGGATAAATTGGTAATTTTCTTAGGCTCAGGTTAGCTTTGGTTTGTGTATATCTTTAAGCATTTTGTATATATGTTTATTAATTTAAAAACCTAATTCATCAAGGCATTTTCAGGCAGCTAAGCATTCCTTACTAACTAACACTTTGGAGACTTTGAAGTGCTATTATTGGCTACAAGTAAATTTCATAGAAAAAAACTAGTACTGATTATATGCTTCTGATCTGAATTCACAACTCAATCTGCCAGCTGCCCCAGGGGAGAAATATTGGCTTTCTGCACTCACAGACCATTTACAGTCTTGGTCTCAAAACCCACAGGGCCAGTTAGAGCCTGACTTTCAGTGTTGCTATGGTCAGCATTAACCTGATAACAGTGAATTAGGGGTACTGGGGTGGTTAGCGTCAATCCATGTATTAAGTTTAAAGTGTATTGAGTACTTTGTATAAGAAACACATACTGAATAAAATTATTATATAATGACCTTACTCTTTGGTTTGTGATTTTCCCTTTAGATTTTAAGCATGATATTATTACCCATCTCGATGGGCTGTATCATTCCCTGAGGTGACACAGTCTTTATTTTAGGGGAAGACAATGTTAAACTTCAGTAAATGAGTAGCTCCACAGGGTCAATTGCATCATCTTGGTGTAGCATTGACATGTAAGAGATATTCTTGAAGCAATTTACCTTTAAATTAAAGTCAGTCCAATCAGGGAATTTTTTAAACTACCACCCCAGTCATTAATATGAACTGCCATCAAGTGAATTGTGACTGGCAGCAAGCATGTAGGACATGGCAGAGCTGCCCCTGCAGGCTTCTGAGAGGGTGAACCATTATGGGGAAAGAAATCCTCATCTTGCTCCCTCAGATCACCTGGTGGTTTCGAACTGATGACCTTGTAGTTGGCAGCCTTTTCCTACACCATCAAGTTCCCTCTAAGTTATTAATACTAAACTATGTCAGCTAGTCTCTTAATTCTCTCTACATTCTAATAATTCCTTTCAAATATACTCCTGAAATAAAAGCTCAAAAAACTGAAAACATTTATTTTCACAAATTTGTGACCTTAACCAATTTATTTTCAATTAACTTATACATACACACACACACAAACACACCTGTACGTGTCTGTGACTTCACAGAGAAAAGTTTACCTGCTACAATATATCACTGAATCATAGAGATGAATTCTTTATGGTAGTTATCAAAACTTGTCAACAAATGTGTGTATAAATTGGTTTACACTCTAAATAACTTATGAAGGGCTATCTTAGATGTCAAAATATTTTATATGTGTAACCGATATATATGTACAGGTTTGAGAGAAAATCATTCTGTTGTTTTTAATAACAATAAGCATTCAATAATGTTTTGTGAGGGAATGAATCTATCAAGTAATTAATTTATGACTGAATAATTTGCTTTTGATAATTGTCACCTTTTTCCAGGAAATCATTTACATACTCTAGTAAACAAATAAATCATATTTATTGATATATTGCAAAGGTTATAAAGCAGCAGAACAATGGAGTATCCCATCATATAAAGAAAGCAGTGGAGTTATCCTAGGATTTGGGTAAGGCAGAGGTTAGACGAGCATGAATAAAGCAGTATTATGATAAATTCATAGCAAAGGAGAGCTCTGTAAATGGATCAACATCAGGTCTTAACACAAATCCAACATAAGATTTTGTTTTCCTCTAAAGTACAAGATTAGAATAGATGTGAAGTTTTATATCAAAAACCCCTCTCTAAACCTGCACCTAAATTGAAAATCAAAATAAGTTTTCCATGTAAGGTGGCTGAGAGCCTTAAAGAAGGATTGCGCAATTTTATTTTAATAATATCATTTCAGAATGTCTATCACATTAGAGAACCAGGTATTCTCAGTGAGTCAGAAAATACCTATCGTCCAGTAAAGGGGCTTGTTTGAGGAGCTCTACAGCTCTAATTAGGCAACTTATTGGAAGACCGGCAGGTCAAAACCCCAGGCCACTCCACAAAAGAGAGATGAGACTGTCCACTCTCATGAAGAAAGACAGTTTCTAAAACTCTATTTAAAGTCACTGTCAAGTGCAATAGAATCCATGACAGTAGTTTAGTTTTCTTAATATATACTTGTTCACACTTTAAAATTGCAGTGTGTCCTTAAAATATTTGTGTCCTGCTTAGCATGCATTTGGATTTACTTGTACCTTTAGTCAAACCATGTTGTACTCCATCATTTCAGGCCCAGAATTCAGTTCACTTAGACTAGCTGTTCATCGCTGTGTTTCATTGGCTGTTCTCATGTCTTCTGTTTTGTAATAGCTCTCTTGAAAGCTGTTTTTACATCTTGGTTCCTTAGGCTATAGATCAAAGGATTGAGCATGGGTGTGATCACAGTATAAAATACAGCAATGATCTTATCCCCTGCCTTAGAGGGCTTTGACGGAGTTCTAATATATGTGAAGATGGAAGTGCCATAGAATAAAACTACCACTGTCAGATGGGAGGCACATGTGGACAGTGCCTTTTGTCTCCCAGAAGCTGATCCCAGCCTGAGGACAGATTGAAGGATTCTGATATAGGAAACAACAATGAGGAGGAAAGGAATGAAGCCCATGGTGATACTGTAGACAAAAACAACCATCTCAGTAAGTGAGGTGTCTGTGCAAGCCAATCTCAGGACAGAAGGGACCTCACAAAAAAAGTGATTCAGGGTATTGGGTCCACAGAAGGGCAGACTCAAGGTGAGAACACTGATAACCATGGAACTCAGGAAACTGCTGGACCAAGAAATGACCGCCAGTTGAGCACAGGTGTTTGGATTCATAATGACAGTATAATGAAGAGGATGGCAAATTGCTACATACCTGTCATAAGCCATGAAACTTAAGAGAAAACTTTCATTTGTCCCAAAGGAGAGGGAGAAGTACATCTGAGTAGCACAGCCAGAGAATGAGATGGTCTTCTTCCCCACCAAATTGGACAGCATCTGGGGAACATTGGTGGAGGTGTAGCAAATGTCCAGGAAGGATAAATTGGTGAGAAAGAAATACATGGGTGTGTGGAGATGGGGCTCTACCCGAATAATCGTGATGATGAAAATATTGCCAGCCACCGTTAATAGATAGAAGACTAAGAACATAATAAAAAGGATAAGCCGTATCTCAGGCTGAGAAGAGAGCCCCAGGAATACAAATTCTGTCACAGTGAAGTTTGATTTTGTCATATTTCTTATTCAGATGGTCCCTTCCTCTCAAAGTACCATCCGCTCATGTGAACAAAAAAAATGAAGCATTGTATATGTCATAGACCTGACAACTCAAAACATTAGTAAGAAAGCAAGGGCATGTCTTGATTTGGTATTAAATCTTGAATATTTGAATTTTATTCCCTGGGAAAGTGTTTCTTCTGCTTTGGGGAGGCAAACCATAATACTGACTAGAGATAAACAGATACATTTTGCTTTTTCTCAAATGGTATGCTTTGTTGTTGCTCTTGTCTTGGGTGTTCGAGAGTTCACGTTCATTGCATCTCTGAAGCTTATTTGTTCTTCAGCACCTTATTGCTTGTCTACTTCATAAATACCTGATTGATTTTGTTCAACGTCTAACCAAGCAAAGCCTTGTGGACTCCACAAGCCTAAAAGGAGAGTCAGGCATAGATGCCTGAGCTTTTTCGCTGTGATTCTAAGGCAACTTTCTGGGGCTCTTGTGTCCTACAGATCAAAGGCTATGGAAGACAACCATAAACACAGTCATAGAGACAGCCATCTTCTTTGCCTTCATGGTATAAGATCCAGCATGATTTTATTTTTAAGTATAAAATGAAAATAAAGATAGAACTAAATATGATTAAATAAAATAAGACAGATCATGTAAGACAATGTCAGACTAATCACTATTCAGATTCATCATTTCCCTTGTAGGGTTTTCAAAGCTGTAAAACTCTATGGAAGCAGATGACCTCATCTTACTCCCATTGAGTGCCTGATGGGTTTGAACCGATGACCATGCAGTTAGCAGTCCAATGCTTACCTAGTAGCAGCACCACTGTTCCTTTCACACAAGAAGCAATCCATAACAGGTTAACTGTTTTTTCATAATTCAAACAGCATACAAAAAGTGGCATTTGCCTGTCCCAAATTCACTTCCTGAATGTCTTGTTAGGGAAATATGATGAGTAAAGAAGAAATATTATTAATAAATATTATTCATGAACAGGTTTCTTCTCTGGGAACCCCTTTTGAACTTGTTCATACCTAATTATTGTAGTTTACATACAGTAGTGTGTTAGTTTACATGAATTCTGTTCTGCTGCATATTTAAAGTAGCCACTTAGAAAGATAAGATATCAAAACCAATCAAAAGCTAACACAGGTATTATAGGAAGAAGTTGCCATTCCATTCTTCCTTTGTGTGGTGCCTTCTTCTTCACATTTTCTTCCTGTCAAATACCTTTTTGACAATGTATTAGTACAAAATTCTGTGTATACACTGGCATACAAGAGATATTTCAATACATAGAACCAAACATCCAGTGGAAATTTGCAGCAAAAGAAATAAAAAATAAGAAGTTTCAGGCCACGTACTACTATCAATCATGTTTGATTTAAATCAAAATTTTTGAAATTACCTATTCCTGTGAGTGAGTGAATAAACTAGATCCCTTAAATTTTAGGTTCAGAGCCAAGAAAAAGATGCATTTGGAAAGAGAAGAGAGAAGTCAGGTCATATCCCTCTATTTATCAAGAGCTATAGCAGCAGTAGAAGATGTTATAAATTCTTCGTCCAGATTTTTCCAAACAATAGCTAAACAGTTCTTCTGTAAGCAAGAAACAATTTGGTGATTATTATTAATGATTATATTCATAATAAATGGAATAGACAATTAGTTTTTCAGTTGAAAGCTTGATAACATAAATAGAAGAACAATCCAAAGATTGGCTGCACCTCTAACTAGCTAAGATTTTCTGCCTTACTATGACAGCCAAGTTTCACATCATCATTTTACCAATCTGTCAGATGAGGACAACAGTACCACTCCTCTTGGCAGGATGGTGATAAATATGCTAAATGAAATAGTACATCTAGAGAGCATAAAATAAAGATAGACAAATAGAGGAGCCATGTGCTAACTATGATCATTAGGAGATTTGCTCCTCATTGGAAGCTCTTAAGTGAAGCAGAAATTAACATGATCACATTTAATGATGGATTAAAACTTCAACATAAATGACGTTTTATAAAACCACTTAAAGAAATATTGATGATATATATATATATATATATATATACATTCAAGGACCTACAACACAAATATATGCAATATTTTCTATAAGGCAATAAGACCTTCACAAATAATAAATTTCATCCCAATATACATGTATAATATACATATATATGATTTTACACATTAAAATCAGGTTCTAAAATTGGTATTTTGATGATTCAATACAAGGCATCAGTCATCAGCTTCCTCTGAATACAGAGTCACTCTAAAGAGCAATGGCAGTCACTTTATGACCACAGTTGATAAAAATCAGCTAGAGTCCATTCAACTGTAGTTTTCTAGGATTAAAGCCAAAATCTATTCCTACTACAACTCAGTGAATTGGGTCTCCTTTAAAAAGCTAGGAATAAAAGGGAAACTTAGGCGACAATTTTGTCTCTTGGACTCATAAATTGAACAACTCCAATGTGAACTAAATTAAAGAAAACTCACTGCCATCAACTTTCACTAGAAATAAACTTTTTCTCCAACAATGGAAGAAAAAATATAAGACATAGTCATTTGGGTCATATTGACACACACATATTATAGAAACACTTAAAGCCTACACAAACTCATAGAATTCCTGTACACATTTGGCTTGACCAGCTTTCTGATTTCTTTCATTGATTAGAATCAACGAATGTAACCTATTCTAAGGCAAGTATTTTTAGCAACCAAGAAGCCAGAGGAAGAAGAAAAAAAAAGAGCACTACATTCCAACTCACCAGCTAATTAAATAAGAATCTTAGGGAGGGCTACCAAACAGCCCAATACTGTCCTACTAGTGAATAGAGTGGTAGCTTATGAAAATTATGGCTGGGAAAGGAGTTAGCAATGTTTAAAATAAAGGTGCCCTACACAGTGCTTATAGGTGATGATTTATCCTCAAGGGTAAATTTTCTAAACATTGTTCTTACATACATAATTGGAGAGTCATTTTGATAAAATAGGAAACAAAAGGAGGAATAATGAGAATCAGAGCTCCTGAGACAAGAACGGCGTCTTGGGAAGCATCATTAAAATGTAAGCATTTACTGGTGATAAGTAGAGACTAAGAATCTGGCCTTCTATCAGCAAAAGTTTTCTCAAAAAAATAGTTTTCTCAAAAGAAAATAGTTTTCTCATTGAAAAAAGTCACAAACACAAAAATGGTATTACTACCGATTAAAATTCTCTATTACATTTCAAACATTTTTCTCAGGACTCTACAGACTGTAAAATGCATCTTTACTGTGCCAAAATAAATGTGTACCATGTTAAACAATAAGCTCAAGATTAAAGAGGCCATGAATCTTTCTCTAAGTCCAAGAAATTAACAGAGTCCTAATTTGTGTTCAACTCTGCCATATCAGCTTTTACTTATATTATGGCTAGTTTTATGTAACCACCATCACTTTTTTTAACACGTAAGTAACCAACTATGAAGAAAGCCACAGAAGGCCAAACATACCTTAACACTTCAATCAGGCATGGGAATAATCTAACTTATCCTTCGACTCTCCACATATGCATACAAAGGAGAGACCAGAAAGATCAAAACAGATATTATAATCATGTTCCAATGTACAACTTCCAGGGAGATAAAATAAATCTTCTTGTACAATATCCACCAATAAGCTACTGCTATGATCCCTTTATAGATTTCTTAAAAACTAAATATGTGCATTCATAGTGAATCATGAGTTTTCTCATATTAAGGACATAGCCTGATTCTTACATTCTTGCGGAATAATGTCCCAGACCATTAATTAAAATGCAATTACTTATTCTGAGGAATTTCTGGTTGATTTCTTTGCAAATGATCCTTTTCCATTATTTCAATGTGCCCTGGCTTGCAAGGTGACCGCTGTGACCTCATGCTTGCGTATTGCCGAACACTGGTGAGAATGAAAAAGGAGATAGAAATGGAAAGAGTAAGAACAGAGTTAAATGATCCTAAAATAGAAATGCAAACCCTTTCCATACCCACCACCATAGTTAAAATAAAGACAAAAGCATAATGTTGGTGTACAGGTAGAATATGGAGAATGCATAAATTTGGCAATGGGGGTACAATATTAAGCAATATTTTGGAAGTAAGTAGCCCACCTATACTATCCCTTAATTTACATTCTACAGACATTTCTAAATTTATACTCACAAGTTCATCAAACAGGAAACACAGGGGGGAAAGTGTGATAAAGTTACGCTACACTGAGGAGATTGCTATGAGTTGAAACCAAAGGTCTATGAATTATTCATTGTGAAACTGACAATTGCTGTGTAAAAACTTTCACTCAATTCACAGTAAATGTTCTTTAAAAGAAAGACATGTAAAAAAGCATAGGGATTCTTTATGAAAAGTTAAAATCAGAATTTGCTAAATGGCCAGCAAATTACAGTACATAAATACATTGTGGTATAGCCTAAATTACCAGACACAATGCTAGACACAATAAAGATGAACAGATCAAAACAACATGAAATGCTAGTAATAAATCTCACAAATCTAGTTTCATATATAGGAAACAGAGAAAAGATGCATACCATTTGATGTGTTTTGTAATAAATTCAGAAACATCTGATTTAATAAATGGAGAATCTGTATAAGTTTATCAATTAAAATAAAGTTCTAAGATAGTATTTGCTTTTTATAGTAACTATGTTTTAATATAATGATAATAATAAAAATATTGCTTCCCTGATATTGACCAAGGGAGCTTGAAAGTAAACCACTATAAAGGGAAAAGCATGACAAAAAGATCTAAAACTGTCCTTAAAATACTGGTCATAAAATTTCATATTGACACTGGAAGGGTACTACAAAAAAGAAACCAACCATTTGAGAAGTTTTTACTGCTCTATTTATATATAGGAAATGAAATATTCCAGTCCTCAAAGAGAAAGCAGTTATCTCAGAGTCCAGATCAGAATCCAGAATTTAGATCATCACACTTCAGTTGGAATGGAGAGAATATTTCCATTTGTCTTTATATTGTAAGATTACCTCAACTGCATGAAAATTTTAAATATTATCACTAAGAAACAGGGAGTTTAATAGAAAGTACATCACTAATCTTGGAAAATTACAATATTAAGTGTAGACAAATGAAGAAAATAATGATTCTGTATTGATGCTTTTAAATAGGCATGTTATATTTAGCAACATATTTTTTATTTTTTATTAAAATTCAGTTTTGGGGGGGCTCATACATTGTTTTTCACAATACATAAATAAATATACTGTGCCAAGCACCTTCACATGTCTGCTGTTGTTATCATTCTCCAAACATCCCCCATTCCCCTTGAGCCCTTGATACTGGCTTACCATTCTTTCCCCTCTTCCTCTGTTCTCCCTTCACCAACCCTCAATACTTTATAAATTATTATTGTTCTGTCATATCTTACAATGCCAGACTTCTCCACCAGGCCACTCCTTTGGTGTCTGTTCTCCAGATAGGAGCTTCTGTGTAGATGCTTGCAGTTGGTTCTGTCTCCCTACCCCACCTTCTCTCCACACATCCAGGAGCTCCAATCTCACCACTGGCCCAAAAGGGGCTCATCTGTCTTGGTTGCCCCAGACCTCCAGCTCCCCTCTGTACCAGTGGACCTTCTTCAGTCCAGCTGGATTTGTAAGGTAGAGTTGGGACCATGATAATTGTGGGGAGGAAGGCTTCAGGAACTAGAGGAAAGCTGTATGCATCATCACTGCTTGGCAACACCATGATTGGTCTGTCTCCTCCCCACGACTCCCCTGTAAAGGAGTGACCAATTACCCGCGAGAGGACCTTAGGACCCCACCTGCTCTCTCCCTCATTCGTAGTGATGTGATTCTTGTTCTTTGATGCCCGATACCTGCTCCCTTCAGCCCTTCTTGATCACACATGCTGGTGTGCTTCTTCCATGTGGACTTTGCTGTTTCTGTGCTGAATGGCGACTCATTTATCTCAAGTCATTGAGACTCCAGGCATTTAATCATTTGGTATCTAGGCAGCATACATTCCTTCCACTATGTTTCCATCTGCATCCATTTGTCTTCAGCGATCATATCAGGAGTCAATTGGTCCATTGATTTTGATTTTTGTTCTTTGATACCTCAAACCTGATTGTTTCAGCACCTCCTGATCACACAGGCAAGTGAGCTTCTTTTATGGTGGGTTTTGTTGATTTAGCAACATATTTTGTCACCATTGGATTAGAAATGTTTTGTAGTTCATTTTTTAAACATTCAGCTGCATTGAATATTCAATTGCAGCATAACTTCCTAAGGAAACATAACTAATCAATAGTAAACATGTGTAGAAATCAAAAAGTTTTCTTTTAGTTCATCAATGTAATCGATTGAAAAACAAACAAGTCACAGGCATTTCCCGGGGTAGATGAGACCCTCATGGAGCCTGGAGGGGGTAGAGGGGAATGCTCAAGAGTCACTCCTAATATTTATTCCTCTCAAATTCTTTCTCCACTGGTCAAAATTCAGCAAGATATAATCCCAAAAGGCTAGCTCCAAGAACAGGGAGCAGCCTGGAAATGAGTAAGAGGAGCAGTTGCAAGATATACAGGATACCCATGAGGGTTCGGAATTGGACTACTAAGTGGAAAGTCAATTTTTAGAAACCACCATCTGGTTCTTGGAGAAATATTAGGCTCTCCACATTCATAAAGGTCTGTAACCTCAGAAACCCTAACTAATATCCAAATGTATGTATATACAACTACAATAATAGACTTTTATTTATATTGAAGAAAACGTAATATGGCATATCAGGCAAAAGTTTGACTGACTACAAATATTATACTGGAATCAGCTCTCTCTAAAAAAATCTTTCTCAGTCTCATTAATGAAATTGACCCAACTTTGTTGGATTGTTGATTTTATATGGGTTTGGGGGGTGTGAGGGAGGGGAGTATTTACTGTGATTTGGTGATGGGTGATGAAGCAAATATGTCGTTAATTAACAGTGTATACATAGCATGTGTTGTTCAATAATGTATCTATTTAAAACACCCTTTGTTTAATTACATTAACTGCAGTTAATATAGTGTAATGTTATGCTTCCTTCTTCCTCCTTGGACTTCCGTTTCCACTAGATGTTCTTTCCTACCCACAACCCTGTCTTCAAAGCATAGTTTTATGCAAAGAATGTCCTTTTAGGCTCCTATGATAGAACATACTAAGGAAGATGGTCCTCATGGATGTCATTATTTATGATATCGGCCCCTCTATCATTTGACAAACCCCTCTATCATTTGACAAACCCCTCTATCATTTGACAAACCCCTTGTTTGTCAGTGTGTTATGCTGTGGGGGCTTGTGTGAGGCTGGAAATTACGTCACTGGTATTTCAAATAGCAGGAGAGTCATGAAAACAGAACAGGTTTCAGCAGAGTGTCCAGATGAAGAGCAGAAGGAAGAAGTTGTCAGCTACTGAGTAATTACACAGTGAAAACATTGCAGATAGAAGTAAGACACTACTGAGTCCTGGTGGCGTAGTGGTTGTGTACGGGACTGGGGCCCACTGACTTGGCGGTTCAAATCCAGCAGCAGTTCTTCAGGAGGAAGGCTGGACCTCCCACTCCCACCAGAGGGCAGTGACACCAAAAGAAAAAAAAAAACACTTTAAAAGAAGTAAGACACTATCAGGTACTGAGAACCTCATGAATACCAGCAAAACATTGTCAGACACAGTGCCATAAGAAAAACCTTCCTATGAAAAGAAGCTTATAATGTCATTTAGGAAGCGCTGCATTAAGCGAGCTGAAAGGAAATGATATTGGCCATTTTGAATCAGAAAATCTCTGCTGGGAATCAAACCATCAAGAGGAATGGCATTGCATTCATCATTTAAAAAGCACATTTTAAGATCTATCTCTAAGTATAACGGATTATATGAAGATTCCAGCTATAGAATTCATGAAAATTCAGGTAATAAAAGTATTATTTAGATTTCCACACCAACCACCAAAGCTGGAAATGAAGAAAGTGAAGGAGTCAACCAGTCTCTTTGATCAAACATACAACCAAGTTGCATTGATAATAATTGGTGATTGGAAGACAAAAGCTGCAAACAAAGAGGAAAATAATAGTTAATCTATGTGGCAGGAACAAAACCTGACATGCACATATGTAAATATTTAATACATAGCAAGAAGGGTACTGGTCTAGGTACATATATTTTAAATGGAAAGTATTAAGCTGGCCGATGGGCATTTGGGTCTCCACTAGTGTATGCCCTCAATGCAAGAACACTTTATTCTAATAACCTGGTATTCTGTGATGATCAACTTCCTGAAATGATCTCTGAGGTGGCATGACAGAATTTTGCAAGACCAATAACTTCTTCATAGGTACCTTCGTTCAAGAGCACAAAACAACTATATATTTGGACTTCCTCATATGGAACACATAGAAAAAAATGGACTACATCTTTGGGAAAAGATGATGAAGATGCTAAATATTAGCAGTTAAAATGAGGCCAGAGGCCAAAAATTTGTCCCAGACCAAAAATTTCTTATATATAAGTTCAGGTTCAAGCTAAAAGAATGCTAAAACCAGTTAAGGAGAGCCAACACATGACATTGAAGATATCCCATCTGAATTCAGAACACATCTCAAGAAGAGATTTGATACATTAGCTGTGGGAGGATCACAAGAATATCATGAATACAGAAGATGATTAAAAAGATAAGAAATACATTAAAAATCAAACTGGATGTCAAAGAGACAGTGACACTTGCTTCTATTCATGCAGTAGTTACAACAAATGGAAGAAAAGATGAAATCTAAGTGATGAACGGAAAATTCCAAAGTGCAATTGAGAAGCTACAGTAAAATATTATAACAAAATGTGCAAGCACCTAGAGTGAGAGAGATTAAAGGAAGAACACACTCAATATATCTTAAAAGCAGAAACTAAAATAAATAAATAAAGTCTGGAGTTTCAATATTGAAATAGTCCATGGGAAAAATACTTGATTCAGGAAGCACCTAACGAAGGTGAAAAGACCTGGTCCACACTTGTGGCAGTTACTTAATCTCCTGTCAATTTGCAAAGGGCTTGGAATCTAGCCTGTCAATCAGGTCAGAGCCAATGAGACCTACTCCTGGGGTGGGACACATACTCCAACAATGGGGCATTCTTGCTGACAGATCACATGAAGCTACATTGGTACAGCCAGAGGCCTGGGGCTGGAGAAGCTGCATGGAGACATATGCCAGCACTCAGATATTTCCACCATTATTGGATCCAAAAGACAGTTGATCCACTGGCCTATGTTCTTCCTGCTATAGGCATCATGCATGTACTTCATGATTCTGAAGAATTTACAGACTAGTCTCAGATATATGAGCTAATATTGGACTTATGGACTTGATCTGGACTGGACTGGGATGTGTTATCAATATGCAATTACTCTTTGATATAAAGTTTTCTCTTACACATATTAAGTTTCAGTGAATGTGTTTCACTAGTAAACTTAGACTAACACAGCATTCAATCATTTTAAGAGGAAACATAAGACCAAAAACCAATGAAACTGAAGGAAAAAGCCCATGCTGCCTTGAAGGCTTTAGCAAAAATCTAGATTCAGGTCTTGATGGTATGCCAATTGAAGTGTTTAAACAACTGATCATCAAAGATAAAAATCATTTAACTATGTCAAGAAAATTGGAAGACAGATACATGGCCAACTGACTAGAAGTAATTCATATTTGTACCCATTCCAAAGACAGGTGAACTAATAAAAGGTACTGATGTCATATGCAAGTAAAATTTTGATGGAAACTATTCAAGAACAGTTATAGCATTGCATTGACAAGGAGCTGCCAAAAATTCAAAATGATTCAAAATAGGACTTTATAAAAGGAATATGGTTGCTTATGTCTGATAGCTCTTGATAAAAGAAAAGAACACAATGGGAATATTGCCTCTGCAAAGTCAATAAAAAGTGTGGAGCAGAATAAATTATAATGGACTTCAGAAGAATGGGAATCCAAGAACACTTCCATGTGCTCATGGGGCACCTGCCCATGGGCCAAGAGCAATGGCAAATTGTATTTATTAATTTAAACAGAAAAGTTTTGTGTCAGCATTTTATCCTCTCACCATGCTTAACTCAATGTGTATGCTGAGCAAATAATCAGAGAAAAGGAATTCTATACAGAGGAATGTCACAGGAGAAGAGGAAGGCCTATTCACCACCTGTCATATGCAATTGTCATGAACTTGTTTGCTGAAAATAAGGAGGACTTTGAGCACTTGCAGATGAAGATGAAGGATTGCAGTCTTCAGGATGAATTACAAGTTAAAGAAAAGAAAACATGATTTCTCACAAAATAGACCAATAAATAATATCATCATAAATGGAGACATGATCAAAGTTGTCAAGGACTTTGATTTCCTGGATCCACAATCAGTGCTTATGGAAGCATCAGTCAAGAGCTCCAACAATGAATTGCATTGGGTAAATCTGATGCATTGGTCCCCTTGATGGTTTTGAGAAGCTAGAATGTTACCTTGAGGTCTAAAGTTTGCCCCAACCAAGCAATACTCATTTCAATACCCTCATATGTATATGAAAGCTGGACATCTACAAAGAAGATAAAAATAATATACTTGAACTATAGGACTAGCAAAATATGCTGAAATCACCATGAACTCCCAACAGAACAAACAAATGTTTCCTGGAAGAAGTGCAGTCAGATTGCTCCTTAAAAGCAAGGGTGGCAAAACTGTCTCACATAATTTGGACTTGTTATCAGGAGAAACCAATCGCTGGAAAAGGAAATCATTCTTAGTAAAATGGAGGGGTAATAAAGAGGCAATCTCTTCAGGTGCTGGATTGACACAGTGGCTAAAACAATGAACTCAAACATATCAACCATAATGAGGGTGGCTTAGTGTTTCCCTCTGTGGCGGTCATGTGCTATGTTAATTATGTGATTGAGATGGAGGGGTGGAGTCTAGCCTGTTAATCTGGAGGTAGCCATGGAGTAGCCAATGAGGCCTCCATATGAGCATGGCTTTCTCCTGAGACTTCTGGGAAATTTCATGATATTTCCCTCTTGGACATGGGAAGCTATCTCCCTGGTTGTTGGGAGTTAGTCTCAGAGACTATGAAATATGGACAATACAAGATGGCAGCGTCTGGGGAGTTGGAGAGGCCACATGGCTTGACCCTGATGGAGCCAGACCTCTGAAGGTGGAGAGGCCATGTGGAGACCCCGGCAAGCGCAAAGTTGCTCCTGCCATCACTGGATGCTGTTGATGGACCCTGAATCCTAGACACGAGGAGCCATGGCGAGACCGCTGCCAGTACTGAGATTATGCACCCACTGACCCGTGACTTCATGAGTCAGAGGAGACATTATAAACTGGTATCAGGCATATGGGCTAATATTGGACTTATGACTTTGAAATGAACTCGGTTGAGATACTTTCTCAGTGTTCCATTCCTTTTGTATATAAACCCTTTCCTTATATCCATATGCATGTCTATGGATTTGTTTTTCTAGTTTACCCAGACTAACACATTCTCTATAGCACATAGGGGCATTATAAGTCAGAACAAACCCAACATCACCTAATAAGAACATTTCATCTTTGTTTTGTATGTTTTTAAGTATACAGAAGTCAAGATGGGTGGATCTATGAAGACAGCAACTTGATTAGTAATTACCTGAGGACACAGAAGGGAAGTATGTATGTGTGGTGGTTGTAGGGGGGTGGGTGATATAGAACCAGCAGCAGTGGGTTCAAGAGGGAAAAGAATGCTTGAAAGTTGATTGAGGTATTCAATGCAAAAACCCTTCCTAATATAAACAATTTATTGAATCATATGATGAATAAGCTGCATCTCAATAAAACTAGTGAAAGAAAATAACAACAGTGTTTGACTCAGCTGAAACCCAGGTGTGAGTTCATGTCCAGTATGAAGGGTCTCTATGAATCATAGATAAGGTATATCATCAGCCCCTGTCAGATTAGGAATTATGATCATTTTTATAAATAAAATTTTAATCTGTTTAATCTTCTACTCTGTTGAGGACGGTCAATGCTGCTTTCCATCAGAATAGCAGCCAGAAATCATCTAGTTCTTCTGGAATTATCCCAGGGGAGGCTGTGATTTGTGTGGTCCATTAGCTGGTTGTATTGTTTTTCCTGAGATTTTATTTTCTTTACATTCCCCTTTGCTCAAAACAAAACCCATTGTTGCATTTTTGTTGACCCATTGAAAGCTTTTAACATTGGCTTCACCACCCAAATTTATCCATATATATTGTTTTAATTTCTTTGCTAGAATTTCCCCATTTCCACAATGTATTTCACTGAATGTAAAGGCATTCAACTGTGTAGAGCATAGAAAACTGGATAAATTTGAGAAGAACTGGAATTCCTGAACCCTTCACTATGTTTATGTGGAACGGGCACATGGAACAGAGCACAGGATTATGCATGGTTTAAAATAAGGAAAGGTCTGCTTCAGGGTTGAAGCCTTTCACCATACTTGCACAGTCTGAATATTAAAGAAATTACTAGAGAAAATTACCTAAATGAAAAAGACTGCTGCATCAGGTTTGGAGGAAGGCCTATTAACAACGTGCAATATACAAATGGCACGATCTTTCTCACTGATAATGAAAAAGAATTGAAATACTGACTGATAAAGAGCAAGCATTTCAGTTTACACTATGGATTGGAATTCAATTTAAAGAAGTCCAAACTTCTTGCCACTGGACTAATCATGAGAAACATAGAAAAGATTGACATACTCAAGGAATTTGTCCTGCTTGGATCTCCAATTAATGCTCACAGAAGCATCAGTCATAAGATCAAAAGTCATGTTCTGCTGAGTCAATCTGCTGCACAAGACCTCTTTGGAGTATTAAAAAAGCAATAGTGTTACTTCGAGGATTAAGCTGCACCTGACCTATGCTTGATACAAGGTTTTTCAATTGCCTCGTATGTATGTGAAAGATGAACATAGAAAAAAGCTGACCAAAGAAGAATCCATGCATTTGAATTTTGTGCTGGCAAAGAATAGAGAAAAAACCATAGAGTACCAAATGAACAAAAAGTACAAGCAGAATGTTCCTAAGCAGCAAAGATGGCGAGAATTTGTCTCACATCTTTTGACATGTCAAGAGAGACTGTCCCTAGAGAAGACACATGCTTGGAAAATGATAGGGGCTGCAGGAAAAGAAGGTCTTTGACAAGATAGACAGAAATGTGACTGCAATAATGAATTCAAACATAACAATTGTGAGAATTGGGCAGAATAAAACACTATTTCTCTCTGCAATTCATAGAGTCACTATGAGTAGGAACCAATTTGATAACACAGAAAAACAAAAGCTGATATTTCCCCAAGTTATAAAATCATGAGGAAATCCAACATTCTAAAAAAAAAACAAAAAACTTTTTGGAGTCAAGATGTTTTATTTAATGAAGATTCTGGGACTAGCACATTTGGATTCGATGCTATCAAAATCATGGTGTCCCTGAAAAATTTAAGTTACTTGAGTAATTCAATTATTATGGGGGTCATAGAGTTTTTTCTGGTTTTCACAACAACTCAACAACTGTCTGTATGGTCTCACATAACAGAAGTTAGCAAACCTATTTTTCATGCTCCACCAGTATTTTGTGACAATTTCTGAAATATCTCAGAGTAAAAGTGTAGATTAGAGGCACAATGCATTCAAGGATCCTGAGTTATTCTATTTGCCTGTTTGTTTTAAAGAGTTAGCCATGCAATCAACACACACATACACTATATATATATAGATAGATAGATAGATAGATAGATAGATAGATATAGATAGATAGATAGATATAGATATAGATATATGTTCATACATTTATGTATCAGTTTGGGGGATGAGTAGTTTTCTTTGGTTGGTCTTGCTTATTCTAGCAAAGTGCACAGGACTGTCAGAGGTTTCTAGATCCAGAAAATCATGTGGAATGGTACATGATCCCTCTAAGACTTATATTTTAATTACCAATCCATTTGGAATTAAAATTTTGGATTGCGTTTGTAAACTTTTTTAAGAAATTAGAGCAGTTCACTCCGCAAACATCTGTGCCTACTCTATGGCAGACAGTTTTATGTGCAAGTATGGACGTTAAGCAATAAGAAGGGAAAACAAACAAACAGCACATCTTCTTCATCAACTCCCAAAGTTCTTGCTGGGAAGAGTCAAGAAAAGTGATAAATAAGTAAAATGATAAACCAGATGATAAGTGCATTGAAGAGAAAACCAAGAATGAAGTTGTGGGGGCATGTGGTGGATGTGTCACTATTTTGCCGAGGATCACAGAAAGACCTCAATGTAGCGGCATATTTTTCAACAAAGATAGATGTATGGCATAAAATAAGATAGGACAAAGACTGGGATGAACATCCCGGGTAAAGAGTTTGACTGTGAACATCTTTGAGTCCACCATGACGGGGAGGGAATCTCGGATCCTCTATGAATACCTCACTTCAATGTAAAGATCATGCAAAGTCTATTTGCTGCCTATGCTCCCCTGTCACTAAGTTGTCAACCCTCTTTACTGGACAGAAGAGGGGGGTTGAACAAGAAAGAGTAAACGTCAGAAGTCTGAAATTTGTTGGCCCTGTGCTTCAAAATAAGACTAAAAGAAACAAACTCTTGGAGAATATGATTTATATCACAGCAAGAATCTTATGCAAAATTTGCTAACCTACGAGGCACACAAAATGCGGAGTCAGAGGCACAGGATTTTAGACCCAGCTCTGCTCATTGATTTGCTTTGTGGATTTCAGGTCTCATTGTGCTTCTTCAAGATTCCCTCCCTGTGCCTCACTGGTAATCTAAGGTGGTCTCATGGGATAGTAAGAGACACACAATAAGGTGACTATTTCCTAGTGCTTCATTATGGATATCTTTTAAAATCATTCTTTAAATAATACTTAGAGAAAATGAATCATTTCCTTTATGAACTCTGTTAATGATTATCACAAAATATGCTTCCACCATGCTATAAAATAAATATTTACAAAAAAAAAATTTTTCACTGGTTGTTTCTTCCCCATAGGATTGTGAGAAATTAAATTAAATAATTTACATTACATACTAAGCATAGGATTTTTGGCACACAGCCAAAGCCCAGTAAATGCTTGTGCTTAGAATAATTGGGAAATTTGAATAGAGATTTCCTGGAGACCAGCAGAAATGATCACCTTTGTAATCACATGGGGAAGGGCTACTGAGTCATGAGGCGGGCAGCAACCTGTCTGTGTGACTTTAAATCCACATAGATCAAGGTAGGATCCTCTTCTTTTGGTTTGAATTTTCTACTATTTGCAGAAATAACGCGTTAAGTGTTAATTTTACAATCTGCATGCAAATCATTACCAAAATCAATTTTTTTAGATTACTTTCTTCTATCTTGTACTCATTGATCTAAGCGCTCTATTTTCCCCCAGCATCTCATGCCATACCCAATAAGAAACCATCAACTGTCTCAATCATGCTTTACCCATGAGAAACCATCAATCCAGTTACTGTCTCAAATTCATATATAAAACAAATTGCACTTAAAAAATGAATGGCGATAGCAATGGAAAACATTTCATTTCAATTGAGATGAAAGCAGAAAAACTTAAAATCAGAAGAAAGTAAAATTAATCAAACAAAAGATCACACAATAAAGTTTAAAAATTTAACCTAACTGTATCTGAATTAATCCACTTCCCAATGCACCAAGCATGATAGCAAGCCTCATCACATTGCTAGTATGTGGTCAAAGGGCATTCGCCAGATGTTTAATTCATGGAACACATGCTTTCTTTTGGAGAAGTAAATTCTAAGAGTAAAATGAATGAAGCAGAAGTAGGAGTTATATGTGACACTCTGTAGCAGGTTACCAGTTTAAAAATGATTTTAGTATCTTACATTCTTATTGATGGTGAATAAATTTCTAGACCCTCTACTTCTTGACGACATTTGATAAAATAGTCTTTTATTTTGTTTTACTTTTCTAAGATTTATATATTGATATGTCACAATGGTTTTAATTTGCATCCTCTAGGAATTAATCTTGTCACACATTTATGCTCATATCTTCCATCCATATATATTTTATCAAGAATCCCTTCAAATCTTTGACTTGTTCGTAGTGAGTTGTGTATTTCCTTATCACTTAGTTTTAAGAGTTCTTTATGTGTTTTGAGTCTCCATCTTTTAGAGAAATACACTTTTCAAATAATTTCTACCATTCATGGCCTGTTTGTTCTGTCTTTTAATTGACCTAGTGTGTCAACCTCACACCTCACAACATATTAAAATTGAGTCTTTTCACAATAGATGAAAACCCAAACCAAACTCTGGTGTGGAGTTAATGCCAACACACAGAGAGCCACAGGAGAGGGGGCAACTCCCCCTGGAAGGGGCCGGATTGTTACTGTTAAAGAGAGCAGGAAGCTCATCTTTCTCCCAGAGTGGATGAAAATATTCTCTACATTACAATCTTTGGGGTCCAGATAAAGTATCAATTGTTTATAATTGGAACTATTCTTTTGTTATGGCTGGTTATCCCTCATTTGAAAATCATTGAAGGTGAGGCACTTCTCCAATCCAATTACAACTTGATATAAATTAACAATATTCATGCCTCCATGAATAAAATATTCCATTACTTC
>PVJH01025054.1:0-32175 GCA_004026705.1 Nesogale talazaci
GAGGGCACATAACAGTTAGGCTCTGGGGCTTCAACCACCTCCAAGGGTGGGGAGACTCGCCCTGTGCACCCTGACAGCACTGCCTAGCACCTTGTGCAGAGACATGGCTGGTCGAGAAGCCCTGGGCTGCAGCTTGCGGGCCTCAGAAGCAGGCACCCGGTGGAACGGGCTTCCCAGAAGTGGCCGCCCTCCCTCCCCAGGGTGAATGAACACCACGGTCTCAGCATGGCAATGACCCCAAGAAGGCCAAGCTACCTTTGTGTGGTACACCGTCAGCTCACCGCTGCCGCCGCCACCACCACCCAAATACTGATGGCCCGACGCCCACACTTTGCCCTGAGACACGCCACGCTTCACACGTGGTGAACAACGTGCGGAGTCAGGTGTGTTTCATAACACACCTGGTGGCTTCGGGAGTGAGGCACGGGGCGGCCTGCCTGCCATCAGCAGGCTGGAATGGCAGAGGGAGAACGTTAGGGCCGTCTGCTGCCCGACCACGCAAACCTGGTAACACACACACGGCCCCACCCCAGCCTGCGAGGACGGCGCACAAAGGCCCTGCACGGTTCCCGAGACTGTAGCTCTCTGGGGGAGCAGCGGCCGTGTGGCAGACCTCAGTCCACCGTGTGACCGGTCAAGCCACCGAGACCACAGCCTTGGAAACCCCACAGGGGCTGCTCAACCCCGTCCTGTTGGGTCGCGATGGGACGGATCCTGGGCGGCGTGAGTTTTGCATGCTCCAAACTCGTGTATCAAAATAACCCCACGCATGCTTCTCTCTGGCTCTGTGAGCTTGTGGAGAGTCCGGCTTCACAAACTTCACCCCGTCTGCGTGAGCTGGGAATCTGAAGGGCAGGTGGAGGGAGCCAGAGCCAGCTGGGCACCAGAAACGCCTCACCACTCCCACCTGCTGGCCCCCTTCTGAGCCCGCCCTCCAGCCTTGGGACAGAGGGCAGACGCGGTGACAGGCTTTAGGAGCTGCCCGCCTGTAGTGACGGCAAAAGCCTCGGTGCACCTACCCAGGTGCGTGGACACTCTGGCTTCTCTGGTCCGTAAAGGCGGGGGTGGACACACTGACCATGCCCATGCACATCACCCCAAGGACCCAGAGATGGGGCTCTTTTGATAGAAAAGGGAGGCGGACAGATGTCTCAGACCGGCCCCTCCTGGGAGGACATACTGCTGCCCAGAAAAACAGACACCCTCATGGCCAAAGGCCTGTGGAATCCCAGACCGAGTGGACAGATCAGGCCGCTTTCCTACCAAACAGCACAGCAAGAGTGTCTGCCCCGCGCCCATCTTCCCCTCAGCCTCGAAGCCTCATTGTTCACCAGGGGTGCTGCCAGTCGGCCTTCTGAAGATGCACCGAATGGGTCTCCTTCCCTGCTTGAAACCCGCCCCGGATGGGTTAGGTGCAAGGCTGGAAGGATTTAATTGAAAAGGAGATGGGGGAGGGGAGGGGAGAAACGGGGGGAATGACATCCACCAGTGACATCCATTGGGAGCCACTCCCAATGACTAGATGTGATCTGGAGTGGAAAGGCCCAAGCTCTGTGGGGTTTCCTTGCTGTGTCCTTCATGGACGCGGATGGCAGGCCTTTGGTTTCTGCCTGGCACTGTGTGAATGGGTCCCCACCACAAACCACGCTGTGAGTCGTGGAACACAAACCGTGTTTGTGACACAATCACCTTCAGGTTCCTCCTGAGCAAGGCCCCCAAACACACAGGCAACCCAGCACCAATTCTTAGCAACGACCCCCGCTGACAGAGCCGCACACAGGCTCTTCCTTGGGGTACACGGAGTGCGCCCTCTTGCAGGCTCCTGCACACCGGGGAGACTGCGTCTCCTCCAGCTCCCCTCCTGAGCGGACACCCTCACCCTGCGCACCATGCACTGGGGGAGGTGCCACTGCCTGTCTTGTCACAAGGCTCACACCTGCACCCCCAGTTCCTTTCATAAAAGCCAGCACCTACAGGCTGTTCGGTCTGCTCAATGTTTTCAGTTCTACAGCCCATCTGTGAAGGACCCCTGTCCGACTCGGTTGGCCCTAACATCGTATGGGCTTAAGCACGTGGCTCCCTCTCCATGAACGCCCCGGCTTTCTCCTCTGAAACATGGGACACCCGCCTTCCTGAATCCTTTCGAGCTGTGGAACACTGACAAGGGCAACTCCCCCCCCCCCCCCCGCCTTCCCTGAGCAACTGCCTTTCCTGCAGATGAGTGTGGCACAGTGGAGAGCGTGTCAACGTGGCCTGGAGGTTGGGCTGCTCAACCCTGCTCGTTCCTGGAGGCCTCTCTAAGATCCTAAATCATAGCCTCTCACACTCATCTGGCCCATCACTCCCCCGTCAGCAAAGACATTATTCAGCCCACCACCTGCCCCACCCAACAAGGAAGAACCTTCATCATCCGGGGTACAGTCCAGGAATCTGTTCTGCAGCCCCCTTGGGTCATTCCAGGAGGGACCCCAGGGGGTGGAACCACTCACTCTGGAAAACTGTCCCGAATCAGCCGCGGCAATAGACATAAACTGAGCTACCTCTGGAATGACACCAACTGGGCTATGGATACTTCTTAAACACAGCCGAACGCATGGAGTGAATGCGTCCCTGGGCCCAGGGGCTCCAGGGACACCTGTGTCAATTGGCAGTCGAAACTCTATAACCTACTTGGGTGAAAAGGAGCTAGGGTATCAAAAGCTTGTGAATGGCCAGCTCAGGCCCTCCCGTGGGAAGCTGCCTGTCGTGGGAAGAGGTGAACGGACTGATGGACCACACCAGCCAGCACCGGTCTCCACCCTCCTGAGGGCAGGAGGAGGAGACAGTGCACTCGGGAAGAGATCTCATTCCAAGGGCCTGGGGACAGTGGTAGAAAAGGGTGGAATGAAGGGCAGTGATGCCTCCAAAAAAGCAAAGAAAAGGGTGGAATGAGACTCACAAGGAAAGAGAACACCCTGCTTGCTGGTCAGACACAAGAGGGATGAGGTCTCTGAGCCTACAACCCGTGGTCCCTCTTGGGGTCTGGAATAGAATTCACCTCCGCGGCTCAAATTCCAGACCCACAGCAGACCCGTCTACAAGGAGGATAGTAACATGACGGAGGTTTGCACACCTTAGAGGAGTTGACCACTTGGGAGCAAAGTTCAGAAGAGTCTGGAAAGGAGGTAGAGAAGACAGGAAACAGAGAGGAGGTGGAATGGAGGTGCTGTACTGAGGACGAGACAGCAATGAATGATAATGATCTGTAACTTTCACATATTCTCTCTCTCTCTCTCTCTCACACACACACACACACACACAAACAGAAATGTACATGGTAAGCACCTGAGTCGTTAGTGGGAAATGGAAACACTTTCCCAGGTAGGGATTCTGTTAAGTAGAGAAGTCATTGAAGGAGATGAAATGAAAGCATTAGAATTGGTTATCGAACAAGAGCATTTAGAAATAAAAGTGATTCTACAAGCTCGACACCCTTACCTCCTATTTTGCTGGCCTGGAAATGCAGCCAGGCCTGCACTGGCTCAACTCAGTGGATGGTACTCGAGGGAAAGACGGTTTCCCTTTGTTTTACCAGAGTGTGGAGGGTGGGTGCTTGGTTGAGGGGTTGAGTCATTACACTGAAACTCTACTCACACACCTGGGAACCTCAATAAGGCTGTGCTTCCTGTGATGGGCAGGGCACACAGGCCTGGGAAGGGTCATTCCCACTCATGTTGCATTCACATGAGGGCTCTGAGGCGAGCCCTGCTCCGTATGTAGGTTTTCAGTGGCTGCTTTTCCTCAAGGGAGATTGCCAGGCCTTTCTTCTGAGGCATCTCTAGGTGAGACCAGAACAAAGGTTGGCGGCCGAACAGGTCAACCCTTTGGGACTCCTGTTTCAGAGACTTTCAGGATTTTGCTTTGGTGAGCTATTAGTATCTTTTTAAAACGGTTGTCTTTGTCGGGGGGTGGGGGAGATAGGCACAGCAGAACAGAACACCGAAATCAGCGACGGCGACCATCCGGGGATGCTGAAGGACACGCTCTGAGTCATGCAGACGCTCCTCCCTCCTCCCCTGATGCCCTCCGTGTCATTAACAGAGACGCACGCACGACCAAGGGAGAGCACGTCCAACTCAAGCCAAGACGTGGTTGTCAGACTGGGCGACCCCCAGACACCAATTTCTGGGAGCATGGAACTGGGATGGAGAAAGACGAGCGTCGTGGCAAGACGCTCTGGACCCCTCCCTTCACCTTTCAAGTGGGAGTCAGCAGGCCGAAGAAGGGCAGCGACACAGCGGGTCTGCACCGGGCTGCAGTCTGTAAAGTCAGCAGGGCTGCAGTCTGTAAAGTACGGTCTGTACTGTCTGAAAGTCTGTAAACCACCAGCCAGTGCTCCGGAGAAAGCCGGCTTTCTGCTCATGTAGACAATCAAGTCCCAGAAATTCACGGGGAAATGTTCTACCCTTAGGGTCGCCATCGACTCCAAACAGTGAGTGTCTCAGCCCAAAGCCAGGACCTGAACTGAGTGAGTGGGAGGGTGGGGTGGGGGTGGGGGGGCAGGCGGCCAACGCTTTGCAGCCAAACTTCCTAGCCTTCTGGGAGCAGAGCCTCTGCGTCCCTCCTTGCTTTGCACACAGCAATGCCACACCCACCCAGGGGCCCCAACAAACTCCTGGGAAAAGCCCATTAGCTATTCATTTTCTTTTCATCAACTTTCGAAGCCTCTTTCCAATAGAGATCAAAGTTGTCGTTGAACTACACGCAGCGGCTGGGTGCTGGGGGATTGGCCAAACCTCTGGTTTGTCCCCTGTGACGTGAGAGACGGCACCCACTGTCTGGCCTGGCGAGCGTGAGTGACTGCCTCAAACAGAGCCACCACGCAGATGAAGACAGGGGCAGAGTGAGTTCTTCTTACAGGATATGTGTTTGGTACTAGATTTTGGTGAGCTGAAGGTGTGATGTGCACCTTCTAAACCCACACAAATCCATCCCTGCCCTCCAGTCAATCAGGAATCACAGCAACCCTGCCCGCCTAGGACTGTCCTCATGGGTTGCAGAAACCAGAAGTCTTTACAGGAAAAGAAAGCCTGGCTTGGCCTTCTCTAAGAGAGTGGCTAGTGGTTTTGAACTCTGGATCTGGGGATCCTCCAGCAAACCTCTAGGCCTCCAGGGTTCCTTCTGACTTGCATTTAACACGGTGGTTAAAAAAAAAAAAAAAAAAGCCATCCAGGGAGGAGTTTAAAAGGAGTGGTCTGCTGAGTGGTGTCCAGAGAAGACCACAACAACGGACTTGTCCAGCCACACACACACCACCACCACCCACCCACCCACGATTGGCAGCACTTTGTTGGAACCCATGTTGTGATATGCTGAGTCCCTGAAGACAGAACCATGAGAGATGTTTGGTGCCGGGTGGGCTGGGGTGGCGGGGGCATGCTGGGGGTCCCCAACTTGGTGCGACTGTTGGCTGGGTCCCGAGGGCTACCTCACACAGCCCCGCGTCACAGTAAGCTCAAGGACTCGCTGCCGACAGGTACATCCTCCAGGTGAGTGGAGCCAGGGACTCTGCCCCACAGCACTGAGCACGAGGGAGTGTTCTCTCTGGCTGGACTGACTCGGGGCTTAAAAAGCAAAGCTCAACACCTCCCAAATGAAGCAAACTGCTTTGGCTCTCATTCTTGCAGCTGGGCATCCATGCGGGCACGCATTCTTGCATCCATGGTGCCTCTCATGGGGCAGGCGAGACTGGGGGCTGCCTGGGAGCCTGCGGGGCCTCTGCTCACAGCTTGGTAATGAGCCCCTTTCAGAAGCTTCTCTGCAGAACTGGCTGACCCCTCTTTTCTCCTTTCTGCCCTGCCCTTCCTTCCCCCCATGGAAATCAACAGTTCTTGCCTTCCCAACCCTCAGCTCCAACCAACAGCTCAATGCACTGGCACCAGGGTTGCTTGGGGCAGAGTTCTCTGGGAGCCTCTGACCTGGAGCTCAGCCAAGAGCCTCTGGAAACACAGGGAGCCCAGGACAGATGAGAGATCAGGTCCCATGGTGAGAGAGGCCATATCAGGAGAATTAGGGGAAGACAGAGGAAACTGAGCACAAGGATCTGCATATAACGCCCTCCCAAGGGGATGGACAACAGAAAAGTGTGTGAAGGGAGACACTGGCCAGTCTAAGACATGAAAAAATATAATTTAGAAGTGATCGTGGTTTCATGAGGGAGGAAGGTATAATAAAAATGAGGAAGGGCTGAGCTCCGGTGGCCTGGTGGTTGTGTATGGGACTGCGGCCCACTGGGATGGAGGTTCAATTCCAGCAGTGGCTCCACAGGAGCAAAGGCTGGGTTTTCTACTCCCACCATCAGAGGGCAATGATCGCCCCCCCCCCCAAAAAAAAGAGCTGATACCCAGGGCTCAAGTAGAAAATGTTTTAAAAATAATGATGGCAACAAGTTACAAATGTGCTTGACATAATGGATGGGCAGATTGTGATAAGAGTGGTACGAGATTCCAATAAATGATTCTAAGAAAAGAAATATTAAAGCTCGGAAAGGAAAACAGCCATCAGCCTCTGTCAAACTGTCGTTTTTGCACTGGGCCCGTCCGTATCAGTGTACACGGCAAGGCTCACAGAGGCGAAGATTTTCCACCAACTCTGACCTCTCCTTTGACTGAGACCCTGGGGGAGCCTGGTGCTGTACGTACCACCTCTCCTCCTCTGCCATCCCCGGGGCGCCAGCCTCGTCCTGGCTGCCTTTCCATGGACCCATCACCGACGAGGCATCAGGAACACCCCGCTCCGTGACAACAGCCAGGCTCAGAACACGAAAGGGCGGCCACCCAAACCTCAAACCCTGGTGTCAAGTACATTTCTTAAAAACCCCTTCTAAATTTTATTCCTCTTGAGGATTTTACAGTGGTTACCTATGGTGTCTGAGAAACAAGATCCAGGATGACAGCAAGAGGAAACATACCAAACCTCCTGGGGGACCCCTGGAGTCCAGTCTGACTCTCAGGGACCGGCAGGGTGGAGCAGAACGCCCTTGAGGGGTGTCCATCCACCTTGCTATACACAAAAGTGAAGGCCACACTTTCCTCCGGGAGCCACCAACCCTTTTAGTTAACAGCTATGACGCCAGGTTTCCATGGGTAGGAAGATTAACGATGAAAACTCCCCCCAAAAGTCCCTGAATCCTAAAATCCACCAAGAACATAAAAATTAAACACTGCCACTTTGGGTTTCCAAGACTGTAACTCTTTTGGTTTGGTTTGTTTTTTTGTGCGTGTGGCAGCACTGCCCTGATGGGAGTAGGAAGCCCAGCCTTGCTCCTGGAGAGCTGCTGCTGGATTTGAACCGTCAACCCTGTGGGCGCCGTCCCACACACAACCCCTGCACCACCGGGGCTCAGCCAAGACTGTAACTCTTTCTGGGAGTGGAGAGTCTCACCTTTCTCCTGTAGAAGAGTGGATGGCCTCAAACCACTGACCATGTATGTGGTTGGCAGCCCCACGTGTAACACTATGCCACCAGGGACCCTCCTTAATGAATGAGTCTTACCCCCAACTGACAGCCTACAGTTCACCGAACCACACACTTAATAGCCTGCCTTCATGTCTCGAGCAGCTTCTCGTCTCCAACTGCCTGCTGCGCTGCTTGAACCCCGATAACTTGTAAGTCTGGGCCCCTTGGCGGCCGTCAGCCCATCAGCGTGCACCTGCCGTCTGTCTGCGTCCCAGGTTCCACGTCTGAGCCATGTAGCATCTAGTCAGAGGGGGCTGGTGGGTTCTGAGCTGTGTTGACAGGTCACTTTGCCTCCGAGCGACAAAAGGACTGCGCTTGGTATCAAAGGACACGGTGATGACGGAGATGGGCGGGATCCCAACGTGCTCTCTTCACAGTGCCCATCCGCCTGGTCTCCGCTGCCCACCCGCACCTGGCCTGGAAGGAGGCTTCAGAAGCTTCAACTACGCTCTTTGATACTGGCAGGGGCAGCGCATTCGATAAGGATGGATTCAAAACGGTGAAGAAATCCTGTTAACCGGGCTGAGCCCTGGTGGCGTAGTGGTTGTGCGGGGGACTGCGGCCCACTGGGATGGCAGTTCAATTCCAGCAGTGGGGCTGGGCCGCCTACTCTCACCACCGGAGAGCAGTGATGCGCCCCCCCCCCCCCCCAAAAAAAATCCTGTTACCAACCTCTAGTGGCGACACGGTGCCTCAGACCTACCAGGCACTCTTCAGAAGGACGAGGCTCTCTCAAAATCCTAATGATTGAGGGTCACGGAGCCCCAACGGGTTTGGTGTCAAAGGGCTTAGTTTTCAGAAGGTGAACTAGGCAGGCCGGCCCCTGCGAGCCACCAGGTAGGTGAGTAAAAACCAGGAAGGCAGGGCTGGGGACCTGGATCTGTAGGTTTTTGTGACATCAAGAAATCTGAATGGGTTGGAACCCGAGTTCTCTAAGAATGGCGGCTTTGCGGATGGGGGACAGACACAGTCTATGGCATTCCGTGCTCCTTCTTTTGGAATCCTCTCCACCCAGTCTTCGGGGCAGCTCGGCAGATGTCTGGGCTGGTGTAGGAAGGAGAGCAGGGACGAAGCCGAGCGGGCCAGAGGAGGCATTCAGTTCCCCAGCACAGATGGGGGGAAGTCACAAAGACGGCAAGGGAACAGGCAGGCAGGCAAACAAAAGAATGAAAGAGCCCCCCCCCCCCCCCCCCACACACACACACACAACCAGCCATTCTCTGCTGAAAGTCCACCCGGCAAGCGCAGGCCTGGGAATTCTGCAGTCTTTGGAGTGTCTCCTGTGGGAGGGGATGCTGGAAAGCATCCCAGGTATTGAGGGAGAGGAAGCAGGATCTGTGTATACTCAGTGGGGAACAGGAAGAGTGCTTATCGGGGGCCAGTAAAACACACAACAGAAAAGAACAGCCCGGCAGCCTGGAGCGATGGGCTCCAAGGAGGCGCTGCAGAACTCAAGCCCACAGCCCCTGCCCGCCCGCTAGAGCCAACGGACCCGGGGACCAGGAAATGGGAGGTGCCAGAGGAGGTCCCTCCCGAAGAGGCCACTGACACTACAGGTGACAGGGACCTGGGCATGGTCATTATTTCAAATAAAGCAGTCCCGAGTATTGGCCATCCACTGTGTGTGCATGTGTGCACGCACACGAAGGTGGCGCCTTCTTAACCAGGCAAAGGCGAAACGGGACCACGACAAACGTAAACCAAATTCCCTCCCAAGCGGCCCTTCCCACGCACCCTCACAATGCCCCCTCCTGCCGACCCCCAGCGCCCATCTCTATGGCCTGCTCGACCCCCTACAATGCAGGGCGGGCGGGGTTGCAAGATGTCTGTGGGTGGTGAGTGCCATTCCGCGATCCGAAGGACATCCCCCACACACTTTTAGTGAGCGCCTTGTATTTCAGGCACATAATGTGTTCCAGTAAGACATCTTACACAAAATCTGTGATGTGACAATGTGCATTTCTGGACATTGCTGTATTTTTTAAAAGGCAGGGTTGGGAGAGGGAGTCAACCCCAGGAGAGAGTATGGGAGTGGGCCAAAGCCTATAGAAATAGATGCCTGCAGAATGTGCCTGTCAGAGCACGAGCTGAGGACCATCTGGATCCCCAGCAAACAAAGGGGTGGAGTATTCCTAGGAATGGGGGAAGGACCTTGTGTATGCATAGCCAGGAGTCAGTACATGTCCCAAGAGCTACCACTATTTTCTTCCCAAACTGCTTCACAACCTGGACCACCGGGCGCCCATCCACCTGCCGGCTCCCTCACTCTTCCAGAGCAGGCCTGGCGGCGACAAGGCCTGTGAGTGGACCCAAGAGTGGTGCTCGCGTCTGGATCCGCGCTGACTTCGTGGCCTCCTGTCCAGCTCCTTCCCTTGCCTCAGTCTCTCTTCCCCTTCCGTGGGGGAGACTTTCCTCTTCGTCTTCACCACAAGCCTTGGGAGTGGGACCCAAATCTTCTTTGTCTCTTGTCCCAGCACACTGTGCGTGAGGTGCTCGGGGGGGACGTCTGGATTCCTGGAAAGCGTTTAGAAGCACAGGTGCACTGCCCTGCAAGGGCAGGGGGAGTGCTGTCTGATGGGCAAGGGCAGGGTGTGGACCTGCTCCTGCTCCTGCAGCTGCCCCCAGAGCCCGACTTTTGCTTTAGCTGGCAGGGCCGGCTGGACGGGTGGGGGCAGTGATTACCATGGCTGCCTGGGGGAGGCAATGAATAGTGAAACCACGGCCAAGTCGTGGTCCACCAGCCGGATGGGGCTCTACCGAAAGACGATGGCTTCAAGTCGAGATTCACCGAGGGTTCGGGTTAGGCCCCCTTCTAAACCCTTTGATGACGCTGGACGAGGAGGCCCATGCATCACTGGTGCATCCCACGCGGCGATTTCTCAGCTAAGGGGACGCAGGCCCGGGCGGGAACTGTCACACAGGCAATGGGTCGTGCTGGGATCACACCAGCTCCGGCATCTCGTCCCCAAGTGCTAGGATGGAGAGTCATTTTTCCTTTCAACGAAACAAATATATAACGAGCAGAAACGGGCCGAAAAAGTTGGCTTAGGGAAAACAACATGCTGAATTTCGATCTCCATAAGTCAGGTAGTAAGCCACAAAGTATAACCCAAATTTTGAACTCGCACATTTTGAGTAAGGCCAATAGCTCCACACCGCCCCCTAGTGGTCCTCTTGCATCTACCCGAACCCCAGGCTCAGCTGAAACCTTATGGTCCTGGGGGCTGTGGGTTAAACAGTGGACTGCCGCTGGCCAGGTAGATTTTCAGCCTCAGAAACCCACAAAGGCACTTCCACTCTGTGCTACAGGGTCAGAATGGGCACTGTGGCAGTAAGAAAGGACCTGCCACGCTGAACATCCCATTGAGGCCAGAGCTTGGCAATTGCAGCAGGCAGAGATCTCTCTGGACGGAGCACTCACTCAAGCAGTCTAAGACAATGTCTGGGCCCCACTTCCATTTGAAACATCGAAGACATGGCCCCTCTGGGCGCAGCCAGAAGAGGCACTCCTGTGGGTGCTGTGTGCTGTCCCTCCGACCCATTCTGACTCAGTGGCCCCGTATGACAGGCGTGCGTGGCCCATACAGGAGCAGGCCAACGGGGCTGGTCCCCCATAGAGAGGTCGGGGTTTGATGTGCAGTCTTGCATCATCAGCAGAGCTTAATCACAGTGCACCTCTGCCCATGGCCCCCCACCCCCGACTGCTCGAACCACCTTTTTGGTTGGACAAACTCCCAAAGGGTTACATTTAAAAACAAATTTTTTTTTTTACTTTAAAATTAGCACCTTAGATCTCACCCAGCACCAGCCACTTCATCAGATCCTGTTATCTGCTAATGAGAAAGCAAACTAGTACACTGGTTCTTGTGCAATTTGGAGGCATGCGTCAAGTTTTCCAAAGGCTTACCACCTCAAGGAATGTATCCTAAGGAAACCATTAAGGATGTGAACAAATATAGCTCCCGGATAGAAGGTGAGTATTTATGGACATGGAAAGGCAGGCGCTGACTATACATTGCCAAGTGAAAAGACAGAAACCAAAAGATGTATGGAGTTGCACTCTGGTAAAAAATGTCTTTGCTGTGTTGCAAAGAGATGTGGAAGGACACAAGAACACTAAGCAGTGAGCTGAATTTATCTCAGGATGATACGATTATGGGTGATTGAGATGTTCCCTCTTTTGGATAGCCATATATTGCTATTAAAATATTTTAAAAATATGCAATTGAGAGATGTTGGGGGGAGAAAGGGAGAGAACCACAGGGAAGTCTGCATTCAATCTGCAGCCTCTCATTTGCAATCTTTGAAATGTTATTTTTGTGGAATACAGTCTGTTCATGGCATTCTTCTTATCCACCCCCATGATCCCAAAGCTCCCTGCTAGGGAGTCAAGGCTGATTCATCACGACCCCCCTGTGGGTCTCTGTTTACAGGGTAATTTTTTTTTTTAACAGCAGGGTAATTGTTTACAGGAGTATAAGGCCTGGATTTTCTCCTGCAGAGCTGCTGCTGGGTTTAAACTGCCAACAAGTACCCACAACAAGTACCACCAGGGCTCCTTGGGGTGTGAGCCTCAGAGTGTGCCTGCCCTTGGGGGCTTCTGAAGTGGTGAACCGCATCACCGGGAGAAGCAAGCCTCACCTCCCAATCACAGATGCTTCTGGTGGAGGCGAGTTGGTGACCTTGCAGCGACCGGGACCGTGTGCGCCCCGTCCGCCACCATCCACAATCAACCCAACTCGCTTCCACTGGGTAGATTCCAATCATCATGAAGTCATTAGCGCCTGGAAAAGGGGGCTGTCAGCACTCTGGACGTCCTGCTTGTTCCAGGGGCCGGCAGTCTCACTGGGCGGAACCGGGATCCGATCTGGGGGCCCATCTTTCCAGTTTTCCATTTGGCACATGTGGACCTCCAAAGGCAACCAACTATCGGGGGGCGTCGTGACCAGCGAGGACAGATCACCTGAGTCCCCCCAGGAAACTGTAAAAGCACCGATTTCCACAGGTCCCCAGAGGATGCCATCAGCCTTGGCCCAGCGTTAACTGCTGCTCCACAGATAACGTACAACCCACCCTGTGGGATTCCTGCTCATACCTCGTCCTTCCACACCCTTAGCCATTCTTCTCCCAGAGCGAGCGTCTGTCTATCCACACACTGCTGAACAGTGTAAAAGCTACTACACGAGGGCTGAGCCCCGGTGGTGTAGTGGTTGTGCGTGGGACTGTGGCCCACTGGGATGGAGGTTCAATTCCAGCAGTGGGGCTGGGCTTCCTACTCCCACCACCGGAGAGCAGTGATGCCCCCACCCCCCCAACCCCCCCCCCCTAAAAAAAAGCTACTACACGCTACGGGAGGGAGGCCTACCGGCGCTGTGGGTTAGGTTTCAGGCGACGGGATGCAGACAGCGGTGCAAACCCTATCAGCCATTAAGATGGAGAAAGACAAGGTGTCTCATAACCTCAAGATCGACAGCCTCAGAAGAGCCCTCTGGGTTGACACGCTCCAGGCTCAGCAGAGGTTGACAGGTGCCAGCCAGGACGGTCGTGCAGAGTCCTGCCCCATCCTCACAGAATTATGCCTCGGTTTCAGCAGCCCCTGGTGGCAGCCACGGCGCCAATCGGTCTTCTCAAGGGTCTTCCTCGTTTTTTGCTGACCCCCGCCACGTGCCCCAGCATGATGTCCTCTGCAGGGACTGGTCTCTCCTGACATGTTCCGTGGCAGTGAGACAGAGTCTTGCCAACAATGCCTCCCAGGAGCTCTCTGGTCCTCTGCCTGGACTTCTCCCAGGGCAGATTGGCCTTGAAAGTCCCTCGTGCTAATAAAGGAATCCAGTAAAATGTTAGGATATAATGTTTCGATGCATCAGTAATAAAAACCGAGGAAATTATTTCATTTACAGCAGTTCCCCAAAGACTAAGTTACAGGGGAAGCCAAAGACTTCTACCCTGAAAATAATAAAACACTACTGCAAGAAATTAAAGAAAAACCCAATTACCTAAAAGGAAAACCTACAGTTATTAATTGGGAGGCTTAATATTGCTAGATGTCGTGGTTACGCCTAAACATAGATTCGACTCGCCAAATTTTTCATGGAACGAGTCGAAGCAGCTTGAAAACAAAAGAAAGGCAAGAGGACTTACCTATCCTGGTTTCAAAACACTCTGTGGAGGTCGTTATCAAAGTCATCTGGCACTGGTTTACGGAGCAATAGAAAGAACGATGGAACAGAATGGAAAAGAAGTTCAGACCAGACCTCTGTGGTCGAGTGACTTTCAAGAAAGGCACGAAGTCCACTCAGTGGATGACAACCATGTCTTTCAAATGGAGCCAGCACAACTCCATCTGCACGTGCTGAAGAGTGCAGCTGGCCCTACAGAAGAACAAAAACCCTAACAGTCTCAGAAGAAAACAGAGGTAATGCTTTGGGAACCAAGTTTTTAAACAATGCATTCTTAGCTACAACCCTCAAAACAGGAGGGAGAAAACAGAAAGGCAAATTGAACTCCATGAAAAGGTTAAAACTTCTGCTGATCAAGGATTTGATCAACAACCTACAAATTGGGAGAAAACCATTGGGAACTATGTATCTGCTAAGGGTTGATAAAGAATTTATATCGTCACCATAAGACAAACCACCAAAATAAAAAATGGACAAAGAACTGGGTTAGAAAGGGGATGAACAAATTGCCTTTTACCTAACCCTCCCCTCCAGAGTCACCTGCCCAACTTTCCATCAATGCTCATCCACTGAGTGTCTTTGGGTTGTACTCAAGGGTCTACCCACTGGAGCACCTGCTCCTTTGGCCCTGGGCCCAATAGTCCCAAGGGGATGTGCTAGCAGACAAAGCACCCTCTCCACGAAGCACAGGCCATACATACTCTTGCCTTCTCATGGACCTGATGCTCTGAGGAGATCTGTGGTGCCAGGCATCCCCATACAAGGACTCATTCTTTTACACAGTCTGTTCTCTATACATTTTGGCACCGTCTTGGGAGGGTGGGTGGTGAGACCTTCCTCAGAAACTTTAACCTGCAGCATGAATGAGACCTTGATGAAAGCCCTTGGAGTTACCCACACTTTGATCCTGGAATAGAATCATGTCTTTCTTCCAGGCTAGTGGCCTCTCCACTTTTCCTTTTTCCTCTGATTCACTGACCACCGCAAATGCATGCCTTCCTGCCTGACACACACCACGGAGACCCGGGAGTGCTGGGAGAATCGAAGGTCAATGGCTCTCCTGTCCAAAAATCTCCCCCAGCACCATCCGAACGCAGGCTGATGCCAAGGGCTTAAGCAGGCGGACTCTGTGGGGCTGGAGCTTGCATATCACACACATCATAAACCAAGGGAAATGCCTGTTCTCTCACGTCCAGGTGAGCTTGGCCAGACGGAAGTGTGTGTGTGTGTGTGTGTGTGTGTGTGTGTGTGTGTGTGTATCGGGGGGAGGGGGAGGGGAATCCAAATTTGGCTTGAGAGACACAAAACCAATTGTGCAGAGCTATCAACCCTGGGTGGTGACACACATGGCAGGGCTGTAAGCAACCCCACCCCCAGCATGGGGGAACGTGAGAATGGGACTTTCCCACACATTTCGTGAAACCCTCGTCAGATGAAAGTTAAAGTAGTAACTTGGGGCTTCGACTTGCCCATACACAATACCATACACAATGACTTAAGTAGGTGAAAACTGGAAGGACCCACTTCATCCTCAACATTCAGAATTGCCCAGTGTTAAGTCACCAACATCACTTAGAAAGCGCAGAGAAGGGGCTTGGCAGGAGGCTCTCGGGACAGTGTGCAGGGTGACATAAACAGGGAAGGGTGGTCGGGGCAGAGCACACAGCAGCCCTCGACCTCAGCTGGACGACTGCTACCCTGGGTTAGGGAGCTGCCAGCTGAGCACGCCTGCTGTACTCTCTGGTGACACTGAGCTTCCAAGAAGCAACTTGCCTCTCCCGGCACAGAGCATGGGGGCGAGAAGCGTCGAACCAGATGTGCCCAACAAACCCTGAAACATCTCTGAAACTGGCTTCGCATAGGGCTGAGCCTTGATAAGTTAAAAAAAAAAGTTCATTTACTTGGTTTCTCTAAGAGATAAACAGGAGAAAAGTATCGTGTCTTCTGTCTACATGCCAGCCAGCTTCCCCTGTAACCTGGGGGGTGGAAGCACCTCCCACTATGCACACATGGCCCGAGATTCAGAGGTACCTGATGCATCTGGCGTAGGCTCTGGTCCCTCAGAAGGGTTCAATCATGATTTACCATTACTCTTCGGTGGCGCTTATTATAGTACTGGGGACAGAGACCATGGCTCTAAGGCCATTTGTATGGCCTGCCCTCCAGGGGAATGCAGGTGTTTGTGTGTGTGTCCTACTTGATGCACATGCTGAGGTCTGCTGGGATGTGTGCACAGTCCTGTGCAACACGTGCTGCACTGTTCCCCACTCAGGAGTGCTCAGTGGCTTGTCCTGATGCACAAGGAGCCCCGATGGCTTACTCAGCAGTTTGAAACCACTAACTGCTTCTCCAAAGACAGACGGGGCTTTCGACTCCGGTAAAGAATTGGTTTCAGGAACCCACGGGCGAAGGTGTACTCTGTGGTACAGGGTCAGCAACAGCCGACACACAATCTGGGTCGCTCTTCGGGGCACCTTCGGTCTCCCTCACTGCTGAGCACTCCATAGACTTGCACAGTGAGCAGAGCTTCCGCCGGTGCCCCTGGGGCTCAGGAGCCTGCAGAGCCAGCCGGCCTCCTCCTCCTGCCTCCGCACACACCAGGGCTAGCATGTCTTTGTTCACTGGTCAGAAAAAGGAATTCAGCCACGACGTGAGGCTTGACCTCAGTGGGGGAGGTGGGGTGGGGGTGGGAGAAGTGTTGCTCTAAGGGTCTTCCTCTGAGACTCTAGCCAAGGGAAAAACACAACAAAGGGGTCAACTCTCCAACTGACTCAGTCTTCTTTATCCCATGGCTTTTTTTTTTTAGCCCCCAGCCCCCTTGGGACAGCATGTGCAACAGTCAGTGGAGGACAAGCCCTGGAGAAGCAGCTTGAATTGGAGCACCACAGACAGACAGACGGACTCCGAGTCTTCCCCAAGCTCCCTTTGGGCAAGCCCATTGCAGTCTGGAGCCAGGCCACCGAGAGGCCACACGAACGGCAACAATGTGCCCGGCGGCAGTGAGCATGAAGATGCCCCCCTGCCCACCCCCCCCCCCCCCCGCCTGAGATAGGAAAAGAAGGGTCCGGCTTGTTGACTGTGTGGACGCTGGCAGCCTGATTTCCCTCAGTGAGGAATCTGAGGCCCGGAGCATGTTTACATGGGGAAAAGTGCAGGGTGTGCATGTGTGTGCGTGCGTGTGTGGTGGTCCTGACACAGCAGTTTTAGAAAATCAACATTAATTAGGCTGTGGCACGCTCACCCTCTCATTCCACAAATACTTCCCAAGCGCCTGCCCTGTACAAGCACAGCATGAGCGCCTGTAGGTACAGAAAAACCATGCCGCTGGGACCTGGCAGCAGCCAGAGAAGACCGGACCGGTGTCCCAGTGGAGAGAGGCCGGAGAAAGTGGGGGACAGACGGTGAATTCTCCACTCCTGGAGGATCCTAGTGACTGCTCGAAAGGCAGTCGGGGCCCTAGAGACAAAAACCAGGCCCCACCCACTGCCGTTGAGTAAATCACAACAGCAACCACCACGAGAAGGTTACAAAACCACAGACAGCCTCATCTTTATCCCATGAGGCGGCTGGTGGGCTTGAACTACCGACCTCTAGAGGTGAGTAGCCCAACACCTCCCCAAAGCGCCACCAGGACTCCCTATTCTAGCACAGAGCCCAAGACACTGTTTTCCTCAAGACAACACCGGAGGCTGATTTAGCTCTCGGGTCAGCGGCTGGCAGCCCTAGGAAAGGCAGTCTGGCCCTCTCACAGCCCAAGGACTTGCATATGTAAGAAGTCACACGCACATTGAAAAACTTGAATGCACTCTATCCTCTCTCCTTGATAAGTCTGCCTTCCTCGTGACAGGGATGGGATGGACCCTGGTCACAGGGGCTTAAATGCTCAGCTGCTCAGCAGCCAGGCCTGCAGTTGGCACATGCCAGCTGTGCCTGGGGAGAACGACGTGACAGTCTGTCTCTGTGATGATTACAGTCACTCCATTCCAGTATTTCTTCAGGGTCACAGGGAGTTGGGATGCCACTAGGTCTGAAAGCTACTCTGAAAGCATCTCTGGGGGCTGTAGACAGATAAGGTGCTGGCTGCTTCTGAAAACATGGGAGAGTGAAGAATACCCAAAGCCCCGCCGAAGAGGTCTGAAAACCAGCCATGAGTGGCGCCATCAGCAGCCTGGGGTCACCAGGAGCCAACTCCAAGGGAACCCTTTTAATGATACAAAGAGGTCAGGAGGTTCAGATACGGTACCCCCAGACTTGAAAATGGGGCCAGGGGAGAAGTGAAAACCTTTCTTTCTCTTGTCAGCTGAACTCCAGAGACCCCGCTCTCCAGTCAATGCTCAGATAGTCGCCCACACAGGCCCTTGGTCACCACCCCTGTCCAAACAGGCCCCTGGAGCCCAAGTATAAGAAGGAGCTGAGCAAGACACGGCGTCGGCTGTGGGATGCAGCTGAGGGTGTACCATATGGGGTTTGGAGTGCCATTCCTTGGTTCTCGGTGTTCTGCATGCCAGGCCTTTTGGGCACAGTAGTGGCCAAGGCTCTCCCAGCAGAGGTAATGCAAAGAAGGTCAGGTAAAGAAGTATCCCTGTACCATGAAGCTCTATCCCGACAGAGACGAGCCTTTATTCCCAAAGAATGAGTACAGTGAAATAACAGTCCGTCTAATCCTCCCAGCGGCCCTCAGAGCTCCACAGTACTGCTATTCCCTTTCACAGATGCAGAAACGAGTTGGAGATTTTGAAGCAATTTCTAGAAAGCAACGAAGCGTGCACGGCATGTCGTGCTGAGTCACGACCTAAAAAAAAAATCACAGGGGAACTCATCTCCTGGTCACTTTAGGAAGGAGAACCATGACAGTATGGCTTACCTGGCAGGCCCCAGCAGAGTCAGGAGCCCTGATAGTGTGCTGGTTCTGTACCAACAGCCGGTCCAGAAAGATGAGGCCTGCTCCTCCTGTCAAGACTCACAGGCTGGCAACTCCAGGGGACTGGTACACTCCCTGCAGGGTGACTCAGACTCAGAATCCACCCAGTGGTACTGACCTCACTTTTGATGGCAGAGTGGGCGTGTGGCACTGTGCTCTAGAGGCACCTCCAATGCCAGACCTGGTCACTCTGCGCGGCACAGTTCTGCCCTGACACAAGGAGCGCCCAAGAGTCCATGCAGAGAAGACAGCACCTGCTTTGGTTTTAATAGCTGAACTGGAATCCAAGGGCCTGCTTGCTGGGCAGTGCCAGAGGGAGACTCACGGCACAGTGGACGCAGGTGCAGGTTCCCGAGGGTGAATGGGGAAGCCGGGCAGAGGTGGGCAGCTGGCCAGGCAGGACAGTGGCACCAAGCTGGTGCCATGACCCTCTCAGAGCTGGGAAGGTGACTCCCTTCCCAGTGAAGCCAGCTTAGGGAAGCCTCAGACTCTGGCCACGGTGCAACTTCATTCTGTTCCAGCTCTGCTGAGGAAGCAGAGTCAGCCACGCACCCAGACCCTGGGGATACCACCGGGGGGGGGGGCCCTGCCCACCCTCCTGGACCTGCGCACCCACACAGGCCTTTCAGGGCGCAAAAGTCCTTCTCTTTATTGCTAAAAGACATAGCCATTATATAAGCACAGGGGACACACAGTTCCACGACCTACATTATATGCACTACATAACCCTCTGCAGATCAAGGTATACGACATTCTGTAACTGGTGGTACATTATAGCAGCCACTCTTTGTAAAACAAGGAACTGAAACCCCTCCTCTTTGAGCTGTGTTCAATCGGCCCCACCCCTCCTTGGGTGCTGGACCCCTAACCCCTGCACTTATGAGGGAATTGAAGATTGCCCTCTTACAGTTATGTTAATGAAAATCGGGGGGCGGGGATGGGGGGACGGACCGGACAGGGGTGGGGGTGGGGAGGTTGTGCCTTACAGCTAATGGGGAAGATGGTCAGCACTAGATGATCTCCCAGAAACTGAAGCACGCTGGGACGACAGCAGCTGCCCCTCCTCCAAAGTCCATGCAAATACCCTGCCACCCAAGCCATCATGATTCCTCTTTCTCCCATGGAGGGGCTGGAGGGTTTGAACTCCTGGCCGGACCAGACACTTTCTGCCAAAGTTCTCTTTCCTGGAAGCAGGAGCTCTGGCTTCAGATTTCTAGCTTCCCAAATTGTGAGAAAAATCCTCTGTTCTTTGAACCCATCCACTTTGGTATGTCTGCAACAGCAGTGGCAACAGACTACGGTAAGTTGACCCCGCCCCGACAGACGCATAAATCCTGTTATCACAGAGTGAACACAAAATCGGCGGACCCACCCTCGGAAGTTCTTAAGCCTTCAGGCAAGCTGACCAGCTGAGCAAAACAGGTTTAGGGTCTTTCTCTCAGAATAATACCTTTTGTGTACACACATAGCATGCACAGTCTCTCTCTCTCTCTCTCTCTCACACACACACACACACACACACCAGTTTGTCTCACAAATTGAACAAGAGCTAGAGCTAGGGAAGCCCCCACTGTGGCTGGTACACCAAGGGAGTTTAGTTAGCAAATATGTCCCATCCTTTGTTCTGGAGGTTTTTGCTAACAAAGGGCAGCCTTAGGCACCCCTGTGGCTGGGGACAGGGGGGGCGTCCACTTTTGGGCGCCCAGGGGAGCAGGTCTCACAGCCAGAAACCGCCTGAACGGGTTACATTCCAGCAAGATTAGCACAAGGCCCAGGCCTGCTCCAGCTCCGCGCCCACCCCCTCCCCCAAGAAGAAGACTTAACTATTTCCCTCCTACTTGCAGCCAGCCTCCCACAACCCTCCCCGCTGCTGTTTGCACATTAACCTCTCATTTACCAGGCAGCTTCTCCAAGGTGGGGGATTAACACCCACGGCCCCCACAATGGTCCTCAGAGATAAGCAGAGGGGCTCCCAGAACTGGAGCTGGGTAACACCCCCCACCCCAGGGCACTTTCTCTGCAGCGGATGAGCAAAGCAGTTTCAAACAGTTCATGGAAACCCTGAAATAAAGGATGTCAGGATTGTCTCCTGAGCGCTTCCGGGTTCACTCACATGGGCCTGGGGGCGAGGTGTCTGGAAAGCCTGCAGGGAGCTTGGGGTGGGGTGGAAGCAGGCGCCCTCTGAGAGGCCTTGCTGACCTGGGTCAACTTCTGCCTCCGCCACGCCAATTAGAGAGCATGCCAATTAAGAGCAGGTTTGCCCTTTCTCTGGGCAAAATGGGCCCGGTGGGGGCAGGGGTTAGGCAGAACAGGAAACAGGTGGCTCTGGGCTCTGCCCCCCAGGCTCCAGGCTGAGTGGTCTGCTTTGTCCAGCAGAAGTTAGAAGAGACAGGTGCACTGGTGTAAGGACTGGGAAATGACATAGCCGCTCAGAAGGAAGACGGAGGGAGAACGGGGTCATACACTGTCCTGCCTGCTCTAAAGTGACCAGATGACCTGTGGGACAGTACCGATCCAAAACAATTTTTCCCGTGTCCCACAGAGTTTTTTTAAAAGTTCCGATTTTTTTTAAAGAATGCACGACAAGCTAGGGAACGGCGGGAGAATGGGAAGGTAATATTACCCCCCGCCCAATGGTGTCCCGCTTTACCAATGTTAAAATCTGGTAACTTTACTCTAGACCTAAAAACCTCCCCCCAACCCACCCCATGAGATTCGAACAGTCCACCTTGTCTGCAACCAGAGTTAACTCAAAGTTGGGGTTCACAGGCAGACTCTTGGGGAGATGCGGAGTCTCTTCAGGAGCCCCTCTTTCCGAAGACACATTCCACTGAGACATCTGAAGTGCTCATCCTTGACTGCCTGAGCTAATCCTCTCGCTTTGCTCCCCCAGCTGTTCCTGCACAAACCAGACAAGGTGGGTGGGGGAGGGGAGGCCCAACTAGGTGAGGCTGGGCGGGAATACAGACCCCAACGGAAACAGAACCCAGAGTTGCAGCCCTAGGGTAGTTAAAATACAAGAAACTTAAGGACAATTAAGAAGAAACAACCACAATTAATTCCGTTTACACAGGCAAAACTCATTAGGGTGGGTTGGGGTGCTTGAGTTTACCTTTGCAGAGCAAAGGCTTTCTTGAAAGACAGTGCAAATTAATTGCAAACAAGAAGGCAAGGGGCTTATTTAAAAGGCTGTGAAACCACTTTCATGCCCCACAGTGGGGCAGGCCAGAGAACCAGGGGCACACAGTACACAAAATTCATTCTGAAGTGCTGGGGATCTTGCCTGGGGAGCCCTTGTCCCTCAAGTCTTAAATTCCCCGCCAGGTTCAGATGCAACAAACCTGTGTTTTGGTTGAAAACGCCTGACTTAGCCCTGGTGGCAGATGCTGGGGGGCAGCACCTGAATGCTGCTGCTGCCTCACTGGGAGGGGGGAGTCTGGGCGTGGCTTCTGGTTGGCAGGGGCAGCAAGTCTAGAAATGATTACCCCACAGGAGCTGAGGAGAGAATCGTTTCAATGGAAGGGCTCATCCTGGGGGAGGGGGACTGGCGGGGTGCTCTGGATTGTGGCTTCTCCAGGCCCACGATAGCCAGGAGGGTGCCACTGCAAGGCCAGCAACATGGTGGGGTCTGGCTGGGCTGGCTGCGAACCCCCGTAGCACCCCTAGTACCCTTGGCATCTGGTTACTTTTTGCAAACCCCCGTAGCACCCCTAGTATCCTTGGCATCTGGTTACTTTTTCTGAGCATCTGGTGCCTTACTGTTGGAGATCCGTCATGATGGAACAATTGGGAAGGCCAGTGATGAGGTGTACCCCAGTCAAGGTAAGGCGAACCCAGGGCCTGGACTTGGGTAAACGCTTCAAATGCTGACAACAAGGTGGCGGGCTGTTGTTAAAGTGAAGGACTTGATACTCCGAGACTCCCAAGCTCCGTGGCAACCTTTCCTTCGGGCAGCTGAGCTGGTTGGCTTGGTACCCCGCTAGCCACCCACGCAGGCAGCCATCTCCAGCTCAGGCTCCTGGTCCGAATCATCGCTGAGCCTCCATCGGGTGCTGGGAATCGTAGGAACCTCCCAGAAGGGGTTTCAAAACGCTCAAGGAAAGATTTTGTGATCTTGTCATCCCCTTGTCCCAGAGACTTTCTGAAATCCGCTCATATGCCAGACTTGATCAGCCCGTGCAGGACAGAAGGCGGACAACTGTTGCTGGAGCCGAGACCACACAGAGTCTCCCCCACAGGCCGCAGGTCCCATTAAAGAATCTTCTCGGGAAGAACGGAACGAGAGTTCATCAGTGCCCCGGAGTCGAATGTTTCGGGGGAAATGACCACCCACACCCGACTCAGCGATCGCACATGAAGCAACACACCCACAGTCACAGCAGAATCACAAACCTGGGCTTAAGAGACATGTTAGCAATTAAATGCAAGCCAGGGCAGTCGCACGGCACCGTGCACACAGGCTACTTGGGTTCTACAGCAATAGATCGGGGGCTTCCTTGTTCCTCGAGAGCTGCTCTTCCTTTGGTTGGACACGGAGAGTGACCTGGGTCTATCTCAGGCCTTCTGAGAACGTGCTGTGCTGGCACCCCACGTTAATTTCCTTACAGTTGTCATCAGGTGCCAGGGAGCTGGCTCCAACTCACACTGACGCGACAGACATGGACGTCATGAAGCCTGATGGCACAGTGGCAACCCATGATTGCTATGTGTGACTCCCTGTGGGAGCCAGCGTGCCCACCAGCTCTTTCATCGGCGAGACCAGGCACTGGGGAGTGAGACACAGGAAGTCTAGCTATCTTCCCTTCAAAGGACCCTTCTGGCAGCACTTCCTCCCAGATATAGCTGATGGTTCTCTGGCAGTCCAAAGTACTTCCAAAGGCACCAGCTTGACTGTGGTCTTCCTCCTTCACCGCCCACAGCAACTGAAAAGGCTACCTATTGTGCCCACTGCCTTTCCTTTTCTTTTTTTTAATTTTCTTTTTTATTTATTTTATTTTTGAGGGGGAGCATCACTGCTCTCCGGCGGTGGGAGTAGGAGGCCCAGCCCCACTGCTGGAATTGAACCTCCATCCTAGTGGGCTGCAGTCCCGCGCACAACCACGACGCCACCGGGGCTCAGCCCTCTGCCTTTCCTTTTCAAGGTGCTTATCCTTGCTGTTGTTTTTAACAATTTAAAGAGTTTTTTTTTCCCCCAAGCAGTTTTGTTCAAGGCGATTGCTTGACTTCTTGACTGCCAACTTTCAAGGACACTGATTGTGAATCCAAGGAAGATAAAATCCTTTGCCGCAACGTGTGTGCAAATGTGATTGATACAGATGATGAATTGAATGTTATGATAGCTGTAAGACTCCCAGTAAAATTATTTTTCAAAAAATCCTTTGCTGCTTGGATCTTTCCGCCAAATGCTGGTGCTAATTGTCTCAACAGTGAGGAGTTCTGTTTTCCCTCATTGTCCCATCAATTCCAAATTCTGGCAGTGTTCTGGGAAGAATTCTTTCAGGTTTTTCCAGCTGATCTTCATGGAAGCGGATGGTCAGGCCTTTCTCACGCAGCAATCTTGGCGGGGTCTGCAACCTTTTGGTTCGTATTCACCCTCACAGTCTCAGAGTGACTCAATAGGGCAGGACTGAACTGTCCCTGTGGCTCTGTACGGGAGCCACAAGATTGTGCTCTGTACGGGAGCTCCAAGCCGTCTGGCGCAGCTGGTGGTTTTGAACAGCTGACCTTGTTCATCACATCCCCATGATTAACCTCTGCCCCAGCCAGTCCTCTTCACCCTCACAGAAGGGAACAGAAATCAAGTGTTTTGGTTCCAAGCTTTTAGAAATGGACAGCCTGTCTTTCTATGAACAACCTGCCATTATTAAGCCACAGGAGTTGCAGGTAACCTTTCTGAGTCTCAGAAGGGTAGGGCTGGAAGAAGAAAGTGGCCAGAGAAGCAGGGCTTAGGGCAGAGGCAGGTCCCAGAGGCACACACTGAGTGCTCCACTCATGTGCTGCACAATTACGGACACACTGTATGTGCGGGCATTTCTGGGTCTGTGAATAACATTCTCTGTAAGACTCACACCACTGTGACTTTTTCCTAGCCCCTTCTGCCGGTCTGCTGCTGCTTCCCAGAGACAAGCTCTCAGGGGAATGCTCCGCGGGGCAGTTAGGGACCTCTGTCAAAGTAGCACGGAGTCCTGACAGGAAGTTATGGTGGTGCACACCCACCTGAGAGCCCACCGTAAACGATTGCACAAGCACGGCTGCGCAGCGCAGAGCATGTGAATTATCTCGAAATCCAGAGGCGGTGCACGGGCAGGTGTCTGCAGCTGCCGCTTTGGGCCCGGGCTGGCTTTGTGAGAAGAACTAAGTGTGTGTCGGCTGGAAACAGGTTCTGCGTCAGATGCTGGCCACCGGGACTCTCACGGAGGGAGAGACCTGCAAGCGCAACCCTAGAAGCAAGTGAACAGGACCCCTCTCCGCTCAGCTGCTCCCTAATGCCACCTCAAAGAGCAGAAAATAACGACAGGTCCAAACTCCACTCTGATTAGTAGTAGTGTGATGTCTGCTAGGTCAGTCAGTTGCCTGGATGAGCAAGCGCCAATCAAACACCGAGCTCACTGCCAACAAGTCAACGATGATGACTCAAAGGCACCCTCCCCAGGCTTTCCAAGACGGTAAATCTCCACTGGAGCAGACAGTCTCATCTTTCACACGAGGAGCAGTATGGGGGCCTGAACCATTGTTCTTCTGGTTCGAAGGTCCATGCTTATTCACAGCCCTCCCATTAACCCAGCTGCTACAATAAAGACTTGTAATGAAACAAACAGTGTGAACCCGTTGTCTACACTATGCGGCGTCCCGGGGTGCTACCACCATCCCGGGCTCGGCTACTAACCAAACGGTTGTTGTAGTTTGAGGTTCTTCAGCAGTACCTAGGATCAGGCCAGGTGTCACCTTCAGAAAAGCAGCCCTGCAAAGACAAACGGACGGCGCGGTCCTAGTCGGGCACACAATGAGTCACCATGGGTCCGTGTCAACTTGCTAACTACTTACGTTTTTGTTTTTTTTTCAAAACCATAGACTGTGCAGTTAAAAGGTGCAGTGTACATTAAAAGGTAGGTTTCTGTTTTTCTTCCCCGTGTGTGATGCGAGTGAGTGCTGGGTATCATTCAAGACAATATATGGATATAGCTATTTAAGACGACTAATGACCTACCTACTCCCTGGATAGGCTTAGGATTGATTATTGGGAAACATGATTGGGGGTTGGGTGGGGGGGAGACACTAGAGAAATCTGTGAAATTTTCTTTCCCCAAATCATCAGAGTGAGAACAATTAAAAAAAAAACAACCCCTTTTGTAGGCTTAAGGCCCTCCATCCTCTGGGCTGGCTTATCTGGCTCACACCTATTGGTGGGCCCAGCCCATGCGCTGGGCATTTGGCCCTTTTGGTGCAATCTAACGCAGCTGCTATCTGGACTGTGGCTCTTAATTAGTGCTCTGACACCTTTTGCAGCTCAGTTGGAACACTAAGCACCCCCAGAGGCTCCCGCCTTTTCCCCTTTGTAAGTGGCTCAGAAAGGTCTTTGAAAAGTTATAAGCTGTCCCCCAGATGGACCAGCACCCTCTCCCCCCCAGATACACTCAGGAGGGGGCAATCTCTGAAGGAGTCAGGGCGGTTAACATAGTGATATACAGTCCGGCAGGCTACGTTTAATACCCTATCACTAAGGGTCTGTTTTTCTTGAATGGGGTGTGTGTGTGTGTGTGTGTGTGTGTGTGTGAGAGAGAGAGAGAGAGAGAGAGAGAGAGAGAGAGAGAGAGAGAGAGAGAGAGAGAGAGAGAGAGAGAGAGATACGCGCCTGTGTTCTGGAGTGTGGCACGGTACTGGGTAACAATAACTTCTGCCCTCCCGTACTATACTGGTCAGTTTGCATCCAGTTGCATAGCTGATCTTCTGAACTCACTGTTGTATGCTGATTGTGTTGGCAACTTGGCTGTGGTAGGAATAGCTACTCCATGAAAATTGGCAAACATGACAAAATCAGGGGGCTGGCTGTCAAGCACCTGGGACTGTGGGGCTCCACAGTGAACAGAACAGGACACTCACACCCTTTGCCACAATGCCACGCTGCCACAAGATGACCGGGTGTTGCACAGAGGAGAACTGCTCCCCAGGCTTTTTGTAGTGGAAATTTTTGCAGAAGAAAGTCACCGGACTGACCTTCATTCCCAGCATCAGGGCTGGGACTAGAAGGCACACTCTCAGATAGGTTAAGCTGTGCTGCTAGGGAACATAACACATGTGGGCTTCACTAAAGGCCTTTCCTCCACTGCCCTCATGCCTGATGTAAAAGAAGGGCAGACTGCGTCCCGCGTGCTGTGATAGGCCAAGGATGAGATGAGGCAAGTGAGCCCCTGAGTATATAAAAGGGGGCAATGTCCGCCAAGCACAATAATGCCACCAGCTAACACCCTCCTGTCTGCATCCAGGGATCCCTTTGTGTTTGCGAACTCTAGGAGCCCTAAGGTCTATTAGCACAGTGGTTCTCAACCTTCATCACGCCACCACCCTTTCATACAGAGCCTCATGGTTGTGGTGACCTCCACCCCAAGCATAAAATTATCTGCATTGCTACTTCAACACTGTCATTTTGCCACTGTTACAAATTGGGCAACCCCTGAGTATTTTTAAGCCAGAGAAACCTCTTCTGCAGGCTCCCTTGTGAACCAGCAACGCCTTGAGAAGCTTGGTTTTCCGAGTGTGTCGCTAGGTCACCAGGGGGGAAGAGCTGGGCAGCCCGTGTTTCAAATGCAAGCAGGACAGCAGGTTTCAGCAAAACTCCCAGACTCGGACAGACAGACTGCAAAGAGCGACCCGACCATATCAATTCTGAAAAGGAGCCAAGGAATCAGCACCACACGCTGGATCCCAACAAAATGTGTCTGACTCATTTGCTTGAAGACACCTCATGAGGGAGGACCAATGACGGGCGGAGGGCCCCTTGTTTGGAGAAGCAGAGGACAAGTGGGGAGCCCCTGGGACAACTGGACCCGAGGGGGGCACAGGATGGGGCAGCACCCCTGCATAGGACAGACGTATCCATGTCCGGTGAACTCTGTGAATCCAGGGCACTTTTTCCTCGTGAACCAAAGCGCTCCAAGTGTCCACACCCCTTCCCCCTGCTTCCTCCTGTTCTTGTTTTTCTTTCCAGGGAAGGAGTTGAGTCAGTTAGCAAGTATTTATGGAGTGTCCAGAGAACCGCGGCCTGGGTTCTGGGAGAAGGTGTGCACTGCTGAGGGAGGCCCTGGGCAGCGCTCTCTCGACAGCAAGAAGACAAGTCAACACTCGGCCGGGTGTAAACATGCTTCAAGGCCGGGGTGTTGGAGGAGCAGCAGCGCTGGGGCCTCGAAAGGCTCAAGGGGCAGTCAAGAAAATCAAAATTAGTTAAGCAAATGTTCTCAGCTGGCCACGCTTTCCCCACAGCAAATACAAATGTGTGTGAGTTTGATGGGGAGGGGAGAGAAACCCAGGGTCCATTTAAGACAACCCCCACAGGGCTCCAGTTAGGGAACAGAGTTATCTGGGGCATCTTTAAAGGTCTAGGGAAATTGCGACATTGAAAAATCACCTTATATGTGGCTTAAGAGCCTCAAGTCTCATTCAACGTGCCTTCTATTGACCAGCAGCATCGGTACCAACCGGAAGCCATTGGTAAAAGCACCCGGAGGGGTTACCAAAACAAACAAACAAAAAAAACCCACTAAGAATTTAAAAAAATATAAAAACAAAACAACCTTGTCACCTTCAAAGTACTCTCTTTTAGACTGAAAACAGTGGTCAAATCTGCGACATTTCACTTTTTTTGACATGAGAAAACCACTCGTACAATTGTTTCACCATAGCGCTGTCCTCATAAGCTGTGTTCAACATCACAACAGTTTCTGTGGCATTTTTCCAGAGCAGGAAACAAAATTTATCAGCCACATGCTGTTCTCTTAAACCGGCCATCATAAAAAATGATGTTCAAGGGAAACTGCTTGTATGAAAAAATTCACTGTGGCCAGAGATTACCTTCCCAGGGAATGCCACTGGATGCACTAAGAGCTAACGCTGGATACTTGACTAGCATGGGAAAAATGGGCCATACAAAAGCTCTGCCTGGTGGAGATATTTCTGTTTGTTTGTTTTTTGGGGGCGTATCTACCCCCTTGTACTATCAGAGACCCCTGGAGCTGACCAAAGAAAGGAAGTAGAATCTGCGTTCCAACAAGTTCCTCAGGTAATTTTTTGGCATAAAATTTGAGAAGCATTAGTTAAGATAACCCAGTGACTTCTTGTTCTCAAACATCTTATGAAATACAATTTATGAACCATACCATTAAAAGGTTTATATGACAAATAATTGTGCATCTCAGCAACTTCTTGTCATTACACCTGCAGCTCACCAACCATCAGCTTCGGCGAATACTGGCCGTCCATACTGCGTAAAGCAGGACCCAAGAATCAAGCACTTGGATAAAATTGTCAACACGTGGGCATTCGTCGTTTAAAATGGAAGTCTGCTCCAGGCACCCAGAAGGACCTAGGGCACAACTGAATCAGTTAATTGACAACAGAAAACACGGGCCTGCATGGAGTACCGTCCATCATCTACCTATACTTGAGGATAAGCCGACCTGAATATCTGCTGAGACACGTAATTTTACCACAAGAAGTGCTGAGATGTATGTATGGATTGTGATAAGAGTTACATGAGCCCCTCTAATATAATGATTTTAAAAAACAATTGAAAGGGAAAAAAAACACACCTAGCATCAGAAAACTATGATTTAATGTTTTGATGTGGTTTTAATATTTGCTTTAACTCTCTTTTTCTTAATGTGCTGAAAAACTCAGCTTCTACTTGAGTATATTTGGTGTGTCCCTGGCCCTATAACTGTTTTAAAGTGACTAAGAGGGAGAGCAGTTCTCCTTGTTTTTGAGTCGTGTATCCCGCCCCCCCCCATACACACACACACAGGTGAGCTGGGGAGACAGGTAGCTCTGGGCTCCAGCACTCAGCCCAACTCTGCAGGGAGCTCGGCTCCTCCCATTGCTCAGGGTATGTGTGAATGCACATCAGGCCCTTCCCCTGCTCCTGTGACCTCTACTTCTGCCAGCTCCTTAGGCAGCAGGGAGGAAGAGGAACCGGAAATGGGCTGCATGAGCTTTAAATACGGTGGCCACGTGGTCTCTAAATCATGGAGCATCCTACTTGGAGAAAGAATGGCGACGGTAAGGGACTGTAAATCCCTGGCGCAGTGTGGACCTGAAAAAGCCTGTCACAAGGGTGCCCTTTCTCCTCTACATGAAAGTGCATGGGCTTAATAGACTCACCACTCCTGTTTTAAATACGCACACCATGCTGGAGTAACCTGTATGGTTACGGTTAGGGTCGCAGCATCTGGGGAAGTCACCACAACACCCCCCCACACACACACACACACAAACATGGTAATTTTAATAACAAATAACACATTTGGAGACGGGTATATAAGTATGCAGGCGGAGGGCGCCACTGAAAATGTTAATTTGCATGTTCACAAAGGAATCAAATCCAGCTGCAACATAAAATGCCTAATTCTAGAGGGCCATAGGAAACATGAACACCCTTACCATCACGGGCAGACTCTACATTGAAAGCCTGTTTTCAAACCCGCACATTTTTGGCTAAAACTTAAATTTAGCTGCGTGGAAAGGAGGACAGAATAAATATCATGCGTCCCGCTCCAAGCCCCACCCCACCCCCCAAATCCGTTGGCATAGGTTTGGGAAACTAAGTATAAATATTACCACCACACTGACGTTAAGTTTCTTAAAAGATTCATCTAGAAGACCCCAAGAAAGTCTAATAGAAAGGTTTCTTCTAATGAGACACAGCTTTCAAGCTCAGCCATTATTTACGTTCTGGCTTTCTAAAACTTGCTTTCCACAAAGAAAAATGTAAAGAACACACTTGGTTTAAGAGGATGAATCAAATTTCTCATGCAGGGTCTATATGAATGAGTAAAAGAGAGAGTGCAAACTCGCCGCCCTGGGGTTCAGACATTCATATCGACTCTAAGTCGACCAGGCAGAACTGCCCCCTGGTAGCTACCAAGACTGTGGGCTTTGAGCAGAAAGCCTGATCTTTGTCCCACAGAGCAGCCTTCCAGTTAGCAGCCCAATGCACAACCACTAGACCACCAGGGCTCCTCATTAAGAGAAAGACTATTAATAATAGCTAACAAGGCACTAATGTGGAGATCGTTAGGGAGAGCCGACCCAAGGTGATCTCGGTTCACTATCCTGGGGTCTCCATAAATAAGGACCCGCTTGAGGTGTTCACAAATCAGAATGTGATCTGCTTAGATCCGTCCAGAAACACAAAATTGGCACCTTGTAAGGGTATAGATCCAGTGGGGATCTACCCATCAGATCTGGGTCATAAAACAACCTGTTAACAGTTCCTGTTATGAAGAATAAATCGACAAAAGCCTTCCATTCATTCATAACCCTTTGGAAAAGGATCGTAGTGATGGCTGTACAACTTGATGAACATAACTATGCAGTTAGAAGATGCTGAGTGGGCACAGGTCTGTTAAATCTATTGTTACCACAGTGACAAACTACAGAAACGAAAGCCTTCCTCTCTGGGGAAACGGACAGTTGCTGGCACTCATTCTTTTTAGACAGCGACGGTGGGTGACCACAGATCTCCCGACGGGAGATCTCCCGTCCTGCAACACGTGACCAAGAGAGAATGAAGGCTGTTATGCCTGTGATAGGAGATGACCCAGCAGATGTTGCCCAAGCATTTCTTGGGGTTCATGCGGCCAGCACGATTTGGTAATAAAAAAGAAATGCCCGGAGAGTTAAATCCTCAGGAGTCCTTAGAATCACAATTCTGTGGAATACATGGCCCATCTGTTATTCATAAATGCCAGTGGCAATATCCGTGAGTACACTTGTCAAAGGGGCTACTTCCGTTTCTTTAGCAACTGCCAGATGTTTAAGTCAGGAGACCTGGGCTCGGCCTGGTCCTGCCACAGGCAAATCCCGCCACCTCCATAAGCCTCGGCTCATCGGCTAATAAATGGGAGTGATTATACCAGCTTCATTTAGTTCTTAGCGATAGTTGAAGGATCACATGAGCTAATGCATGAGATCTTAAGCATGTCAATCAGCGAATCATTCAAGCACATATGATACAATCTGTGGCCTATGAGGGTGGGGCTATGGATGTGACTAATGGGAGGGTGTTATGATTATAAAGCTTATGTCAAGTTGGCAAGCCCTGGGTTCTCCGCAGTTAACAGCTATTATGTAATCATTCTCCATTTTAAGCTCTGCTGGAAGCAGCCAATCCGTTAAAAGTTTTTTTTCTGTGGGGTGGGCTTCACACGACATAGACGGATGTGCCGGCAAAGCTCTCTCTGGAGCCTCCATCTGCCTTGTGATCTTCGGGCCTCTGTTCTGAGGTCCAGACACTGCACCCCTCGGTCATATGCCTCAGAAGTATCCACCCTCTTGCCTGGCCCAGGAACATGTGACTTGTTAGCGTCC